>PVKM010039256.1:0-13820 GCA_004027735.1 Carollia perspicillata | reverse complement strand
TTAAAAGCTCAAAACCACAAAATCTAGCTCTGCTTCTGACTGCCCCATCTCCTTGCTATAAACCTCACCATCAGCTCAAGAGCAGGTCAAGATTTGTCATTTAATAGGGATCTCGAGGGTGCAGCCAATTTGCTGAAACGTTGGTGGCTTGGGGTATTCATTTGCCACCTCAGGGTAACAGTGACAGTGCCACTGGGTGAGGTCATAAATGCACCTGGTAACCGTGGAAGGCAGGATGGTGGCCCCCCAAAGGTGTCCATGCTTAAGGCCTGGAACCTGTGGCTCTGTCACAGCACAGAGCAGAAGGCCTTCGCCAGGCCTTGCATAGGGGACTTTCCTGGGTTATCGAGGCGGGCCCAGTCTGAGCACAGGAGCCCCTACGCAAAGAGAATTTTCTCCAAGTGGAAGAGATACGGCAGATGGGGAAGGCCGAGTGCGGGAGCAGAGGCCGAGGGTCCTCGACGGGCCTGGAATCCAGGGCTCATGGGCAAGGACCACAGAGGGGCTCTCAGAGCTGAGGGCCCCCAGCTGACAGCCAGCACGGGAACAGGCCTCTACAACTGCCAGGACCCACACGCAGCTCAGGTGGCCGGCCGGCCCTGCCCATACCTTGTCCTTTAACCCGGGAGACTCAAGTCAGACTTTTAACCTACAGAACTGTGAGATCACAGTCCTGTGTTGTTTTAAGTCACTACGTTTGTGGCAATTTGTCACAGAAGCAACAGGAAACTCATACTGTGACATACACATGAAAACACCCCTCAGAGCACCTGTCCCAGGGCCGACAGTCGACAAGAGGCAGCTGGCTTCCTCCGGCAGAAGGCAGGATGGCCGCATTCCACCCAAAACAACAGAGCGACACTGGGTCTGATACAGGCAGCCTGGGGAATTCCAAATTGCTCAGAACACCTACACATTTTAGGTTTCAGGAAATTCACTGCCCCTCCTTTGCTTACACGCCTACTGACGCCCAACCTGCCTGGCAGACCCTCAACAGCATGGAGGAGAAGGCTGCACCGGCCCCCAAACGCCCCTGCAGGCCTGCGGTGGCACTCACGACACCGCACTGAAGTCCCATCCGGGTCTGCTTCTCCGGCCAGATGGTGAGCCCCAGCCCCCACCCTGAGTCCCACCTCTGTATGTCCATCTGCAGGGAGCACAGTGCTGGTGTGTGAGCACGTCACAGGTGATCTGCATAGAGGCCCGTCTACAAAATGCACCGTCCTCAAGGGCCAGTGCCTGTGCTCTGCACCTCTTCTACCTCCCGCCGACAGCCTGGGGAGCAGAGGCTCGGTGGGTTGTAGGGTCGGAGGCAGGAAGAGAAGGCCCTCGGCAGAGAAAGGCAGGGAGGCCTGGGGGGTGGGGAGACACTCCGACAAACCGAATCTGACCTGGAGAGGACCAGAGCCCCAAGGGGACATCAGGGTGCAGGGATGCTGGCTGCCTTCTGGGAATTTCAAATGAGACCAGGACTGATTTGCTGACCTTGACCTTGGCCCGCCCACTGCCTTTCCCACCTCCAGATGGGTCAGTTTGGAACTGAAGTGTCAAGAAAATATGCTTCACTAAAGGAATAACTGAGGAGACTGCTGAAGGCTGAACTGCACACATCCAATAGCCTTGTTTACAAAAGATGGACAGCAACTGAAAGTTGGAGTCTATGTATCCCCCAAATGCTAAACTATCAAACAATTAAAAAGAGAAAACGAGCCTAAATAAAGTTGCCTAACACACGTCCAATGCAAGATCTGCGTATTAAACATTTGGAATTTTAAAGAAAAACCCATCACATTCATTAAATTCTTAATGAAGCATTTTTTAAACTCCTTGGCAACATAATATTTTGCACCTTACCAAATCTCACCACATTCATGATTTCATCTCACCCTCAGAGCAGTCTCTTGAGCTGGATACTAACAGGTACTAGTAACAATCCCACCTCACAGACGAGGAACTGAAGCTCAGAGAAGTACGTGGACTTAGCCAAAGCCTCGCTAGGGCCCAAGGTCTAGTCCAAGTCTCCCGTCCAAAAGAACTAAAGTAAGTTAGCTTTACTGTACGATGTATAGTTACATCTTCTCAACACCCAAAAAGCTTTTGAGATAGCCTGACTAACAGACACATACATAATAAGGACTTTAAAATGGAAAAGAGAAGGAAAAACCATCTGGTAGGTGATGTGGACAGGTGAGGGGGTGGTTAACACAAAGACTTTGACTTACAGTCTAAGAAAATTTTATCTTTGAACTTCTAATTTTCAGGCAAATAATGCTTAAAGGGAAAAGGAGGGTGTCCAGAATATCATATTCGCCGCTTTACGGTGGGTGGATCTGGCTCTCCGCCCGGGCCCCTGGGAGCAGTGGTGATCTCTTCCTTCAGTGAAGAACAAGAGGAAGGCTTTGAATGTGGCCTTCAAACTCCACCTTCCCCACCGCAGGCACTCCCCTCCAGGAAAGCCCCCTTGTCACTTCATCCACGTAAACACCAGGCCTGCCACCAACCAAGTACACTCTCAGCACAGGACAAGCACTCACTCGTTAAGCTTCGGTGAAAACATTAGATTACTGCAATCTAAGAAAATCGCAAAGAAAATCCAGCTCTTTCTAAGGACCCCTCCTAGAATAAGATCCCTAACTAAACAAGCCACGTGGAGCATGAAACAAAGCACTTTTTTTTTTAAATCCAGAGAAGACAAAAGTCCGGCGGAGTTAAGTGAAAACTGAGTCGGTGGCATCGCCGCCTGACCAAACAGCCATCTGTCTCTTATGCCCGTCATCATCCAACGGGAATAGGGGACACACACGTGCCGTCTGAAAACGCCCATCTAGCCAAACGGGTCCACTGGAAGAGACATGAGCATCTTAAAGGGTTAATTACCACATTCCTTAGAATTGGAGCTTTCTTATAAGTCATTTAACATACGATGCATTTTTTTGCAAGTCATCATTTTAAACTATGTTTTAAACCCTTACACAAAGCCACATACACCTCCTCAGGGCACCCCCAAAGTTCCATGTATTTCAGACTCCCCCCCATTACAATCTCTGCTGGAGCCTGGGAAGACAGACGCTATAGTGGGCAGACTTCACACAACATGCAAAAGGCCGCAGCTGTGCGCCAACGATTTCGTTAAGGCACCCACCCGACCAATTACGTACAGTGCAGATGTTGCAAGCAAGTCATAATGCTAAAGACTATGCAAGACAACAGAAAGAAGTTGTGCAAGCTCCTGCCACAGACTCCAGACCCTGGCCGTCACTCTGAGACAAGGTGCACACCCTTCAGGAAGAGGAGAAACCACCTTCACTTCAGAATGCACACATTCAAAGATCCCCATTACTCGGACCACGGTCAGTCACTGAGAGAACTCGCCTCTACCACATCGGGCGGAAAGAATGAAACAGTTAGGGCTGAGTGATTCTTAGTTTCAGACCCTCCACAGTGAGGAACCTGAAAGCCAGGAGCAGGGGCTTTGCAGGGACAGAGCAACTTCATTCCAGGGCCAGAATTAGACCCAACAAATTCCAATCAAGTACTCTACCCTGTGCAACAAACATTGGAAAGTAATAGCAGATATTAACCTAAAAACCCTCTGGAGAGTTGAGGAACTACAGGTTCTAAACCACACAAACTATGGGGTTGGCCAAAAAGTCTGTTCTGCACGACAATCTAGTATGTTCGGTTGCCTTTAACTTCATTTGAAACAATTCGTTAGACTGCATTGTGACAGCTCTCATTTAAAAACCATCATCAAAATTGGTGAATTGTTGTGTAGCAATTTTAACACTGAAGATGAAAGAAAATACACAACATTTTTGGCATATTATGCTTTATTATTTCAAGAAAGGTAAAAATGCAACTGAAATGCAAAAAAAAAAAAAAAAAGATTCGTGTAGTGTACGGAGAAGGTGCTGCGACTGATCGAACGTGTCAGAAGTGGTGTGCGAAGTTTTGTGCCAGAGACACTGCTCCGTGGTCAGGCAGACCAGTTGAAGTTGACAGTGATCAAATCAAGACATTAATAGAGAACAATCAATGTCACACTACCAGGGAGAGAGCCAACATACTCAAAATAACCAAATCAACAAAGTTATTGGAAAAAATGAAACATGTGTCTTTTAGTTTTCAGAAAAAGCTGTAAGGGCTTTCTGGCCAAATGAATGCTTGAACGCATGGTATAGGAAAAGGACCTCACACTTAGTGCTGCCTCCTCCGGCCTCTGGGCACAAACTGTGCCCACCTGCGTCAGAGCACATGCTGAGCTGTGCCTACAGCTAAGCAACTGTCCTCAGAGACCACGGCTCTCAGAGGGCAGGACACAGCACCTCGGGGAAGGCTTCTGAGAAAAGGTGCCACCCCAGCAGAGACCTTAACACCGGGTGAGGGCACTGCAGTGGCTGGAGCTGGGGGCGGGGCAATGGGAAGAGTGAAGGGTTCCGCGGGGGTCATCAAGGGCCTGACTGCTCCTTGGTCCAGACTTCCACCTTAGACCAGAATGCTCCTAAAAGGAAAGGCCTGGCCTTGACTCTGCATCCGTCAGGGAAGAGAACCATCCTTGGGCCCATGATAGGTGTTTTTGCAAGTTTGCTGAAAAGGTCAGTGAACATTCCTCTCTATTACAGTAGCTGAGGGACCCAGAGCCTTCAGGGCACTGCCAGGCCTAGGCATCAGGCTGAAATCCGACTTTCCCTTCCCTTCAGCAACCTCCCCTCGAGGTCCCTACGGGAACCTGACCTCCAGCTGTAACCGCCTTGGCCTCCTTCCGCGGGTGAGGATCCTCCTCCTTCAAACGCATTTCCAGCCCGCCAAATTCTTGGGAGCGTTTCCTCCACTCTCCAGGCGCCGAGGGCTGCAAAGTTAAATCTGGTTTACCAGATTTTTTTTTCCTCCCAATCCTAACGGAAGAATCAAGAAGCGCGGGGCAGAGGGGCTCGGCTCGCTCCAATCAGAGCCGGCTCCTGCTGGCCCAGCCTCGCGCCGCCGGGCAGGATATGCGGCGGCCTGGAGAGCCACCCCGGGCGGGCGTGCGCGGTGAGGGCCGGCACTCCCCGGGGAAGGGGACCCCGCAGAGAGGGCCGAGGCGGGTGGGGGTGGGCGGCTGCCCCGGGGAGTGCAGCCTGGCGGCGCCTCTCCCGTTCCTGCTCCTCTGGCAAATCGGACAGTAACTAAAGGGCGGGTCGGCGGTCCTACCCAGGCCAACTGCGCCCCCAACGCCGCCCGCTATGCCGGACCTACACCCCGAGGGGCACCAGGGCCCTCACAAGGACCCCTCGCCACATGAAGAACCCCAGCGTGCGCACGCGCATACACACGTTGCTGGGGTGGGGGGCAGGCCCGGGTTCACACCCCCACGCACGAGTCACGTGGGGAGGGGACGCAGCAAAGCCCCCCAACTCACGGGATCGCTAAGGCACCACGCGCACAGGTCTATGCAAAGCCACGCTCGGTGACACACTCAGTGGCCAGTGAGGGGGACAAGAAGGAGCCCCCCCTCTCAGGGTGGCCAGAGCCCCCACGACCGAGGGTCCACGCAGTCACCCTCCACGAGACACGCTGAACCAGTCCCACCCCGGCGGGGGCGGGGAGGGCGGGGTCAAATCCCCTGTTCACAGGTTTTCCAGGGCTCCCGGCTGAGCCGCCTTCAGAGACTCACGGGCCACAGGGAGGCAGCCTCATCTCGGGGGAGCCGGGCCGAGAATCGGCCCCCAGCTGTCAGGGGACCGGGACCCCGCGCGCGGGTCCGTGCCGGGTCGCACGCAGCAGGCGCGGAGGCCCCTCGGTGCCGCCCCGCGGCCTAAACGACCCCGGGACGCCTGGGCTCGCCAAAGCCCGGCCAGTCCCCGTCCCTGGGCCAGCCCCGCTGTCCCGCAGGGCGGCGGCCGCCACCTCGAGCGGCGACCCCACGGCGCCCCCCTCAGATGTGCCCCACAGGCCCGGGAACCCCCGTCCCGCCCGGGAGGCCTGCCGCCTGGGCCCCAGCCCGGCCCCGGGACCTCCGTCCGGCTCCGTGACGCCTGCCCCCCACAAAAGGGACCTAGGTCCCCCACCCTCGGGCCTGGGGCCCTTGCCCGGCTGGGACCCCCTTCCGGCCCCGGGACCCGCGCCCGGTCTCGGGACACCTACCCGGCCGAGCACCTCGCCCGCTCCGTGACCCCCGCCCTGCCAGGAACGCTTGCCCGCCCGGGAATCCCCGTCCGGTCCCGGGACCCCCGCCTCGTCCGTCCAGCCGCCCGCGCCTCACCTCAGGCCGCCTCCTGGGCAGCGCTCGCTGCTGCCGCCAGCGCCCGGGCCAAGTGGAGCGGAACCGAGCACCCTACAGAACCGCTGCCGCCGCAACAAAGGAGCCCCGGGGCGGGGTCGCCTCCACTGTCGCTTCAGCCCGTCGCCGTCTAAGGCTCGGGCTCCGGTTCAGCTGAGAAGCAGCCGGCGCGAGGCTACGGCCGGACTCCGCACCGCGCAGGCGCATTCGCCCCACCCGCGCCCCTCCGCCCCGCCCCCCGCGGCTCGGGGCTCTCAGGGTCCGCCCCCTGACCAATGGAAAGGGAGATGTGCAGAGTGGGCGTGGTCCAGAGAAACAAAGGGAGGTGGGGCGGGGCTGCGGGGCTGCGGGGCCGGAGGGGAGGCCGGACAGAGGAGCGGCCCTATCCGCTGCCCCATTCCGGGAGGCCGAGACTAAAGCCCACTTGGAATCTGCTCAGAAGGCCGTGCTCATCCCAAACCCAGAATTCGAGCTTGTAGGCATGATCTGCCGTACATAAAGGGACACTGGGGCCCAAGGAGCGAGATCAGGTGCCGCCCCAAGCCACACAGTCCCATTCACTCCTTTCTCTTTTATTCATTCAACAAACATCTGGACAGCTCATAGGATGTGCGTGTGGAGTGGAGGCAAACACGCCCTCCGGAAAGGGGCTCCTTCAAGCAGGACCAGTGGTCTCTCAGGGTAACTTTAAGGCTGGGAGAAGAAGCCAGGAGCCAGCTGTCACCCTTTCCTGTCGGACCCGCTGTGGTTCTGCTCTTCCCGCCTGAAATGCCTCCTTTCCTTGCCTGTCACCCCATAGACCTGAACGCCTCCTATCATCTGGGCCCTCTGTCCTGGTCATCATATCAGCTTTCTCGGTGTCATGGGGCCCCGGATTTCCGGAATCTCTAGGATCCCAGCTTCTCTGCCTGACCTCCAAGTGTTGGGGTGTTCGGGTGACCCATGGCTCGGGCCAGATGTCCTCCTAGTCACCGGGGACACTCTCCCTGGGGACACTCTCCCAGGCTTTAAACACCACACTGTGGTCACACTGTGGTGATGGCCAGATCCGCACTCCCAGGCCGGACCTCTCCTGGAGCCCCAGCTGGACACCCAGGAGGCATCTCAGTCCCCTAAGGCCCAAACAAATGCTTTATCCAACGCCCCCAACCTGCTCCTCCACATTCCTCCCCTTCTCAGTCAGTGGCCTCCCCTTCCGTACAGCTGCTCAGGTTCGACTTTGAAATCATCCCTGAGTGCCTCCCGCCCCCTCACCAGCCCAGTGGGGCTCCCTCTGCATGGCCCCGACACTCCACACAACCTCGGTCACAGCAGCGGCTGCAGCTCTGTCTGACAGAACCCACCCCCCATCAAGTGTGACCCCTCTAGGACAAGGCAGGGGTCTGCCTCTGGTCTGTCTCTGCACACAGAACAGGGCCAGGAATCCAGTGGGCACTCAAGGAACTGTGGAGGGAAGGGAGGGAGGGAGGGAGGGAGGGAGGAAGGGTATGTAAGCTCTTGACAGTGACCAGAGCAGACCCCTTCGCCTCCAGTCCCGCTGGGCACACACACACACAGACACTCACACACACTGAGAGCCTGGCTTCCAATCTGATTTGCCAAACAAACTCCAGCATGAACACAAAAGGCACGCTCCCCCCTCCCCGGCCAGATGCCAGGGTGGTTTGGGGAGTACTCAGAGGTCAGGAGAGCATATCTCAGGCAGTGAAGCCATCACGACAAGGATGGCTCTCCGGGCTTCAGCCCTTTGCACGTGCTGCCCTCTGCCTGGCATTCTTCTCTCTCGGGGTCTGGCCAACTCCTCCTGGCCCTTCAGGTCTCACCTAAGTTCAGTTACCATTCCCAGGCCTTCCTGCACCGTGTGCAGCTCTGTGGCAGGCACATCCTAAGATAATCTCTCTCAATGAGTCACGCCTGGACTCATGAGTCTTGCATGGTCCCCCTGGAACAAGTGCTGGCAGAACCTGGGACAGCTTCTAGCCAATATGATGTGGCAGAGGTGATGGGATGTCACTCCCATGGTCAGGTTACATCACTAAGAATTCATCATCACTAAGAATTCGTCATAATAGATGAGGTAGAGAGGGTCTACTTACTTACATTACAGGCTTTGAAGAGGTCACATGCCAGGCAGTGAAGAGCCCACCTGGTGCAGGGTCTGTAGGGCCTAGGGCCAGTCCCCAGCCCATAGCCGGCAGAAAGCTGGGCTCCAGTCATGCTGGCTCCTGGAACTGAATTCTGGCATCAACCTGAGTGGGTGTGGAAGTAGATCTGACCCTAGTCAAGGCTCCAGGTCAGGGCACAGGCTGCTGACATGCTGAGTGGAATGTGACAAACTCCAACTAACAGAAACTGAGTCAAGAGGGTGTGCAGCCCTGGCCAGGTTGTGGAGTGGGTTGGAGTGTCATCCCGTACACCAAGAGTTTGCAGGTTCGATTCCTGGTCAGAGCACGTACCTACATTGCAGGTTCCATCCCCAGCAGATGTATGTAAGAGGCAACCAATGGATGTTTACCTCACATATTGATGTCTCTCTCTCCCTCCCTCCCTCCCTCTCTCTGTAAAAGTATTGAGGAAATGTCCTCAGGTGAGGGTTAAAATAAGAAATGTGTGTGTTGACCTCAACTGCTATGTTTGTGGTCGTTTGTTATGAAAAAATAAAAAATGAATACAACAGCCTAGACCCCTCCCCATCACCCACATTCATAGCACTCTGGATTTTTTTCTGGCATTCGTCACCATCACAGTTATGTTTTAAAATCCCTCTCTGCCCTGGCCGGTGTGGCTCAGTTGGTTGAGTCTTGCCCTGCCAACCAAAAAAGTCATGGGTTTGAATCTCAGTCAGGGCACTGGGTTGTGTGTTCGGTCCCCAGTCAGGGCACGTGCAAGAGGCAGCCAGTCGATGTGTCTCTCACACATTGATGTGTTTCTCTCTCTCTTTTTCCCTCCTGATACCTCTCTCTAAAATCTATAAAAGAAAAAATTTTTTTAAAATCTCTCTTTTGCCCCTAGCATGAGGAACCCCAGAGAAAAGAAATGGAGTTTGTCTTGCTCATTGCTGTCCTCCAACCCCGCCCTGCCTCAGGGTTTGGTTCTGGGGGCCACTGGGTGGTGGTAGACCAGCCGGTCAGCTGGTTGGCCAGCCCTCTCTCTCTCCCAGCCCCCTTCCCCTGGCCGCCTTCCACCGTGGAGACCCAAGCAGTTTCTGGCTTCCCAGCTTCCTGGATCGCCTGCGGTGGTCACGTGATGTCCTGGCCAGGGAGGCACAGCGGCAGTCAGCTGGATGGTTCCTGGCAGCGTGCCGGGAGTCGTTTGGACCAGACCACAAGAGCCCAGTGTTTATTGTTCAGGAATTTTGCAAGTCAGTTGTTAAACACAATCAGTCACTACTTAACAATGAAGTTATATAAACTTACAATGAGAAATTACATTAAAAGCAAAGATAACACTCAAAATTACTTCCTAATTATTTTATGAAAGCTTACAATGATCTGTGCTTTGAAGAATTTTGCATCTCCTGTAACTGTGTGATAGACATGCCGGAAGAGGGTGTGCTGCTGGTGTCTCTTCCCCTACCCGCAGCCAGCACCGCCATGTGGGTAGCTTGAATTCAGATGTCGTGGGAGAATTTATACCACAGCAATTGGCACCACTACAAATCAGGTCCTCCTTCCTCCCATCTTCCAGGAGGCCAGCAATTGAAGACCGACCAGCACACACTGGTTTCTAGGGAACAGTTTGCTCTCTGGGGAAGGGAGTAGACTCAACTAATACTGTTTTTTCTCAGCCCCAGGAATTCCTGCCTTGAACACACACGTGATGCCCGGGAGCTGTAGCAGCCACCTCACAGCCATGAGCAAAGTCAGAATCAGAGAGATTCTGACTCCTGCACCCTTGAGCCAGTGAATCAAGACTCTCCCTGCCCCAATCACCTACCTCCAGATTCTCCACTAGGTAGAAAAAACAAACCCTTTATTTGTTTAAGTTGCCATTGGTCAGTGTTTCTGTGGCTTACAGAACTCCTCACGAAGTATGTAGACATTCAACAAATATTTGTGAATTAGTAAGCTCAGCCTGACATGACTTCCTCATCAGCGCTCATCCTATCTGGGCTTACCTCCACCCACTCACGAGAAACTTCCACCCGGGGAGCCGGGCCAGGGAGGTGCACAGCTCTGATTGGAACTCGTTTCTCGTCGTGAAACTGAAATTCGGGGACCTCAGGTAACCCCAGAAAACAAGCCCAAACCCTGCAGACCAGCACAGCCCTGCTGGTGCAGAGCGTTCACTTGAGGGGGAACCAGTCAGGGCGCATTGTTTGAAGAGCTGGCCCGGTGCTCTCCGTGGGAATTCCCGCCCTCGATCGATACTGTGAAGGGGAAGCTGGTGGCTCAGTGACCCCGACACCTCTTCCCAGACGCCTCCAGTGACATGTCTGTTGAGGAAAAAAATAAGTGATAAGCTGCTTATATTCCCAGGTAAGCTGCATTTGCACAGCACTTTTAACACAGCCTTCCTAGATGCTAGGGCCCAGAGGGAACGTGGCATCCACGGCCATGGGGAACCCTCGGGAAACCCGGGCCCTGTATGGGATGTGATGTCCTCACGGATGCCATGACAGCCCACAGGCCTGCAGCAGTCACCACCCACTGCTCTGTGACAGATCACCCCCAAACCTGGCTACTTGAAACAACTCATCTTACAGCTGCCTTACGGCTGTCTTTGTCATCTCACAGCTTAACTGGGCGCTTCTGGCTCTGGGCCTCTCCAGACTGCAGTTGAACCGCGGGCGGGTGGGAGCAGGGGACTCCTGGGAAGGCTTGCCTGGGACAATCGGTGCCCAGGCTCCCCCGTGTGGCTGTCGGCAGGCCACAGCTCCGCACTGGCTGTTGGCCCCCTAGGGGCAGCCTACATGGGGCACCTCCCAACAGAGGAAGGGAGAGCAGAGCACCTGGGAGGGGAGCCACAGCTTCTTGTAACCGCATACTGGGAGTGACATCCCATCACTGTTCCCGCCTTCTGTCAGGAGCAAGTCAGTACTCGTGCCCCGACTCAAGGGGAGGGGACCCCAGCAGGGCGGGGGACCAGGAAGAGGGGACCCCGGAGGGCATCTCAGAAGCAGCCAACCACGCCACTGAAAACCAATGATTTTTTTTTAATCTTAAAATCAGCCATTGAAAACATCATATTCTGGGAACTAGCAATAAGAATTACAGGTGAATTCTTAACAGAAGAAAACGGAAGCCAAAAAGCGATGAGACAACAGTCTTAGAATGTTGAGAGAGGAAAAAAAAACCTGTCAAGCCATCACCTCCAAAACCCACCGCAGCTTCCTGCTCTGTGTTCAGTCTGCTCCCAGCACAGGGCAGGCTGGCAACAAGCCACTTGCCGGCGACCACGCCGTGCCTCTGCCTTTGCAGACACCAGTCTGTCAGGTCCCCATGTGCCGTCTTGGAGGAAGCCCAAGTCTGACCGTAAAACCCACCATCTTTTAAAACCCAGCTCTAATCCCTCCGAGCCTCGGGAGCCTGGATACTCACTGCTGTAAGATATGCATTGCACCAGCCACGCTGGACTTTTCGGAGAATTCAATGAGCTAGTGCACGTCAGTCGCCCCGCACGCAGTGGGCGCCTGGTAGAAGTTTCTTCCCGGCCCCACTCCACCCGGCCGACTCCCACTCATTCGTCAGGACCCCGCTCAGGCGTCAGGTCCTGGCAAAGCTGCCTCATGTCCCTGGGACGGCATCCTTGCGTCCTGCATCGCGCCGCTGCAGCCCGAACAGCCTGCCCTATGTTGTCACACTCAACACCTGCACCGTCCCCAGCGGTTCCTAGGTCTGTCTGTCCTCTGCCACAGCGAGCTCCTCCGGGTGGGGCACGTTCTGCTCACACTGACCTCCCGGCTCCCCCGTGGTACCAGGCGCCCTCAGCACATGCTGGATGAACTACTATTTCACTGGAAGCAATTCAGGGTTGAAATGTGTGGTCCAGCCCTTGCTTTTATGCCGTGCGTGTTTCTGCCACAAACTGAGCAGCACCCCAGCCTTCCTGTTCTCCTTCCTGTCACCAAGGAAGAAGGAACTTCCCTCCCCTGGGGTTGACTCAGCTGTCTCCGGTGTCCAACAGCGCCCCCTGTGGTCACTCTCCCTTTGTCCTGTCTGAAGCTTTTTCCTGAGAGTTTATCCTTCCCTGACACATGCATTGTCTGACTGCTCCTCCCACCCCCAAAAGAAGACACATTTCAGATCTTTACCTGTCTTGTTCACTGTTGTGTCCTGAGACCCCAAAAGACTGCCTGGCACATAGTGGGCACTCAGTAAGTGTTTGTTCAATTAATCAGATAATCTCAAGGGGTTGTCGAGAAAAGGACGTTTCTATTATTCATGAGACCTGGCTCAGCCGAGCCCGGCAGCCTCTGGCGGTCGCCAGGGAGGCCCGGGTCTCCTTCGCCGCTGCATTTGTCCGGAGGGCTCTCATTGCTTCACCCTCCTCCTCACCTGACCCCCTTGTCTCCGCCCTCTCTGTGCACCCTGGCCTGTGCTGGCTCCCCCACCTCCCTGTCCACTCCCTGCCTGTCTGATCAGGTGGAGACCTCTGCGCAGAGCCAGGCATCTCTGGGGGCAGAGCCACTGCACGGGGTACCCAGGGGGTCTGCTCCACAGGGGGCTCCGGGGCTGTCCTTGGTCCCATCCCTGCGCAGGGTCGGCTCACCTGCCAAGGGGGGTAACCAGGGCGGCTGGGGCTCCAAACGATTCCTACAAAAGCCACTGAAGGCCCTGGGAGTTGAACCTGGGGACTAGGCAGAGCCTCGGCGGCAGAACTGAGACTGCCTTCTCTCTTCTCGGTCACACGGATGCCGAGTTCCCCAGACTCTTCTGCATGTGGGTGGGGTCATGGGACTAGTGCTGGCCAACAGGCCGGCCTAAAGGTGGTGTGTGTCACTTCCGAGCCAAGACGTGACAAATTAGCTGGGGCCACCTTCTCTGAGAGCCTCCCTGAGCTCCATGGTGCATTTGGGGCCTCCTTTGGGCCCTGTCCCTCGGGCAGTGGTCAGCCTTGTCATTGTTGGCACTCGGTCCCCCCAGCCAGATTGGGGCAGGTGTCAGCTCTCTGCCATCGGCATCTGGAGCCCAGCAGAGACGTGCTCCTGAGCAAGCAGGGGTCCCAGGCCTGTGGTGTTCCAAGGCCGACCCCGGGTCCAGCCCCTAACAGCATCACCCGCTCTGTCCGCACCCAGTGCCAGCTCCCGGGGCGGACCTTCTCCCCACAGTGTCAGCAGAAGGGGCCGGCCTGTTAGAAGTGGCGCGTGTTTCTAAGAAGCGGCTCTGCACTCTGACAAGTCACAGTACATCGTCCTTTATTTTTCCAGGCTGGCCTGGTCTGACAGGACATTGCACTAAGGAGAAAACGGGGGTTTCCAGTTGCTCAGGCTCAGACTGCTACACGGAAGGAAGTGCGTTAGGTGCTGAGATTTCCCCTTCCCTGGCCAAGCCGGGCTGGTGAGAAGCCGGATGTGCAACGGGACGTGGCGTGTTACGGGGCTGGGAGGAAGCTGAGAAAC
>PVKM010039255.1:0-13826 GCA_004027735.1 Carollia perspicillata | reverse complement strand
TATCTCCTGCTGGTACCACGAGACTTCTCCCCTCCCCACTGTGTTGCAAAGGTATTTAACCACCCACCTGACCCCTCCTCAGTGCCCAGAATTTGGAAGCTGTCTCCTCTGGGCTCACGCGTGTAATAAAGGCTTACTCCGTCACCCCAGATCATGTAAGAGTTCAATTTTCCGCAACAAGGCCAGTTTGAATCAAAAAGAAAGAAAGGAGAAAAAGTCATATCAAAGAAATGAAATTTCTGTGGGGTTACAACGCTAAAAATATCTTGACCCCAGTTGCATTTCAGCCCCAGGCCAGGGAGAGCACAGCAACCCTGCTGACCACACCCTCACAAAACCAGACAAGAGGCGGCCGTGGCTGACCTCGGGACCTGCTACGGGGATCAACCACTCCCTACCTGGGCCCCACAGTCAGTGGAGCCCACCACCCCCAGTTCTTTAGCACCATGGTCAATGATTTTCTGCTATATAACCCGTTCCTTGGAAGCCATGGGCGGGGCGGTGGAGGGGGGCGGGCCGATCTTTGAGCACAAGCTCACCTGTGATTCCAGGGGTGGGGCCATTTTCTTAAAAATAAGCCGTACTTTCCTGGCTGCAAACTCCTGTTGAGGTTTGGTTGGCTTTTGATGCACACTGTCCGCCCCCCGCCCCCCGCCGCCGTCCACGCAGTGACAGCAGGAGGGTGCTGGTGTGAAAGCAGGGCAGGCAGAGCACCAGGCGCAGTCCCACCGAGACCAGTAAGATGGGGCTGGCAGAGGTGGGGTCAGAGTGCCCACCGCCAGGCGGCAGAAGGCCCGGCAGGATTCTATTCTAAGTGTAATAAACTCTCAGCTCTTGGTGTGTTTTGAGCAAGAGAGACTGTTGAAAAGACATGTATTCGTGTGTATTAAATTTCTCCAACAGCTTTATGGAAAACAGACTGGATCTTTTCTCTGATTCTGATTTAACACACTCCAACAAATTCCTTTTCCCTCTTAAATTAAATTTCATTAAGCCTCGAAATAGCTAGGCTTACTAGATAAGGAGTAACTTCCCCAAGCTACTCCTTGTCTGACACAGCCACCCCCGTAACCCGAGACCTCAGGAAAGTGCTAGGGCCTCAGCCCCAGGCTGTTCCAGGAACCAGGCACTCCCCGGAAACGCAATCCTGTTTCCAACCTAGATCACCAGTCCCAATCTCTTCCTCCTTCATCCCCAGATGTCCTCTGCCGCCCACCGCTTCAGCTGAGGTCACCCCTGTCACCTGAGATGTTCTCAGAAAGCAAAAGATTGTGCGAGGGTGAAACGGTTAGAGATGGCACGAAAGAGGTAACCACTGAGCAGTAGTTGGACATCCACTCGACCTCCCTGCCGCAGAGACAGCACCCTAGAAGGCTGGAGCAAAACTCCCCGGAGCCGCTTTCTGCCCACTCTTCAAAAATGAAGCAGGAGCAGAGCAGTGATGGCATAAGCAGGAAAGCAGAGGCCTGGGGTGGAAACTCGAGGGCAAACAGTGTGCCATTCCTAGAGTAAGTGTGTGAATAGGCTAACTGTGACACAGCCCACAATAGGCCCGAAGCCAAAGAGCCATGTTATTCCCGTGTGGGCTAACATTTCATCTTCAGAGTCCAGGTTCCAGCTGTTCCAGCTGTCCAGAGTGCAGATAAGAAAGGCAATAAACAAAACATTACCCAAATAACTCAAAGGGGTTTGAGGAGGGACGGTCGGCTCACTAAGACCCATGTCTTTTCCTCGGAGGGAGGCCCTTACCCCCTCTTTCCGCTATTCCTTCCTCCGGGTGTGTTCTTCAGTCCCCTCTCTTCTTCGTTCTTGTACCTCTTAGGGAACAACCAGAAAAAGACAGTCTGACATCAAGAGTCCAGAGGAAAAATTTGAAAATAGAGATGCGGTCTCTAAAAAAAATGGCAGTTTGGATTAATGTTGTTTATGGGCACATGACACTTGTGTACATATGGATGTGACCAAAACCCATCTCCACGTTTGTATCCTGGATTTCACTCCATTTTTAAGTTACATGTCGTGAACTTTGACCAATTTCTCTGTCCTTAGTGACATAGCAAAGATTTCTAGTTAATGGTTTTCTGCCTTCCTTAAAATATAGCCATAAATATTCCTGTTAGCAACAGCTACAATGACCTGACCACCAAGATCAGTATGAAACTGGTAATAGCATCAATTATAAACAATCGTCTATCACAAGACCAGAGGAGGTATAACCCTGGTACTATTGCATTCTTTGTCTCCTTGTCCAGTCAGTCATCAGTGCCCGAGTTATACTCTTTAAAAAGTACCGCAACAAGGGTCTGTAAGCAGAGAATAATCTGCGCTGAATTGCGGGGTCGCCTGTTCTGCTCCGACCCAATCTTCCCGTAAGTAAATCGCCCTGTAAGTTCGGTGATAGTCTGTGGAGTGACCCACTTCGTCTTTCGGTCTCAAGACGCCTTCTCATTAACCCAGGAGGCCTTTGCCCCACTGTCGGACAGCACTACGATTTTACAACTACAGCATCGTACATAGCTGAAAGACATAATGATTCCCCTTAAAGATTAAGAGAAGGTTAAACTGCTTTTCTTGAAAAGAGCAAGAAACGCATATTGCACTCTAAAAAGAGTCCCAGTAAACCATGATCAAGAATCGTTTTTGAATGAGGGCGTGTGGAAGTGTAACTTACCTAATTCCAAACTATTATTTCGCTGTTGTAATTTTTTCTTCTCTTCCCATGGTGATTACTCTATGAAGACATATGATTATGTGACTAAGAGATGGGGCTCTGAAATCAGGTAAATCTGGATGGACTCGGCTACTTCAGAGCTGTATGGCTTTGGAAAAGGTACTTGGCTACCCTAAGCCTAGGCTCCTGATCTCTAAAATGAGATAATTAGCACCTCCTCAGAGGGTTACGGTGAAGAGGGGAGGTGAAGCGTGCGAGGGGCTGAGCCCACACGGCAATTGCTCAATAAGCGAAAGCTGTGACTTCTATTGTCTTCATGCTGGAAGCAACGTTGCCTAATGACTGTGGACTCTGCAGCAAAAATGTAGAGTTTCAAAGTTCAAATTGTGGCTGGGCTACTAACTGTGACCTTGAATAAGTCACTAAAGCTCTCACTGGCTCCATTTCCTGGTCTTTGAAAGGGAGGTAGAGAGTGGACCTACCTCATAAGGTCATTGGAAGGATTAAGTTAGTGAGGGCATAGAAAGTGCCTGGTGTGCACAGTGAGCACCAGGTAAGGAGCGTCAGTCGTCAGCGTTGTCAATGACTGACCACACCATCATTACAAAGCGCTTTCCACCTTCACTTGAGCCGTGACTTCCTAGCCCTGTCCTCCCCTGGCAATCACGTCGTATGCAAAGTGCTCTTTGTGACATCATCCCAAGCCAGTAAGACTATCCTTGTAATACAAATAGGAGAACCTGATACAAATGCATATAAATTCCACACAAATATTTGTCAAAAAAGTGTTGAACTGAGTCAGGAACCCTAGCATCAAACAATTCAAATATCGCATTACATAATAATAAATGTTGAAAAAGGAAAGCAATTGATGGTGCACAGTTACAAAAATAGGTTCTCTATCTCTCTAACTCATGGGGAATTACAGGTGCTGAGTCTAGTCTAGTACAGGAAACCAATCTAAATAGTGCAATTCATTCAGTTCAGCATAAGGTGGCACCAAAGGATGTTTTAATCTGTGGTTCTGTGCTTTGGCCAAGGTGTTCCAGCCTCATCAGAAAGTCTAGAAATACAGCGAGAGCTTCCAAGTTTATGTAAGCAAATTCCAAGAAGCCTCGGCTGTCAGCAGCTTCCTTGAACCTTCTGTGTTCACCCTTCTGAAATTGCTTCATCTTGGATAAAACCAGGAAAGTTCCCCTATAAAAGTGTGCCTGGCCCTGGTTGGTGTTGCTCAGTGGATTGAGCAACAGCCTGCAAACCAAAGGGTCACCTGTTCGATTCCCAGTCAGGACACATGCCTGTGTTGCAGGACAGGCCATCAGTAGGGGGCACATGAGAGGTAACCATGCACTGATGTTTCTCTCCCTCTCTTTCTCCCTCCCTTCCCCTCTGTCTAAAAATAAATACACAAAATCTTTTTTTTAAGTGTGCCTGGTATTATTAAACTGGGGCAAACATGTTTGACACCTGCCAAGAAGCTGTACTATTTTTTCTGTTTCTTGGTTTCATTTCTGGTAAGCAAAAGTAACACATGGTGTAGGAAAGCTGTCCAATTTTTAAATGCTAGGAGATAATAGTGCATCATACCACAACCCAGAGATAATCATTAACACTGTGCCCAAAATTTCAGCCTCCGAAATTCCTTATTTCTGTCAGAAGTACCAATATTTTTTGGATGGCTAAATTCCCAATATTTGGAGTACTTTTTTCTTCCCTAACAACAATAATATCCACCTAAAACTTAAGTGCTTTAAACTGCCTGTTGGAGATCTGTTACTGATTATAACAATCATACATGCAAAGTCTTTTTTGCCATACAGAATAACATTCCCAGATGCCAAAGATTAGAGCCTGGAAATCTTTGGGGCCATCATTCAGCTCACCATGGGTTTTATCTACAAATTATTGTTTCAGGGAAGAGAGTCCAGTGACTTACTTTTAAATTCATCGAGAAAATTAAACATAAAATGTCCCTGCCAGCCAGACACTCCCATACCCTACTTCACCCTGTGTTATAACTGACTGAATAGGAACCTGACTACAACGAGCCAGGAACACTTTTAGAAGCCACTCAGTCATAGGCTTGTCACCCTGTCTTCAGAAAGCCAGGGGAAAGGGCCACTGTTTGTCCCAGCAGAAGCTCCGCACGGGTTACTCTGTTACCTGTACCTTGACTGTTCCACTTGGCATTCTTTGCAAATGCCAAGAGTGTGAAGGCAGCAGTGGGCCTCCCACAGAAGTGCAGGAAGGCTTCTTCCCTCTGGAGTACAAGCCTGCAGGCTGGCCACGCCCAGACCAAAGATGCAGAGTGCAGGCTCTCTTCTCCCTTAGCCAGGGTGGGGAGCGGGGACCAGGCCCTCTAGGTAGGAAAAGAGCTGCTTCTCAGACAGCACCATCTGGCTTGGTTCCCCATCATGATTAACTGCAGGCGGGTTTTGTCTATCTTTTCAAAAATCTGGCAAGATTTATGTCATGCAAGGCTTATGTCAAGCAATTCCTCAGCCATGTAGTTCTCAAGTATTTCATCCCAAAACTTTCAGTCTTATAGACTGGGCAGTTCTCTCAGAATGTGATGTGGTCTACAACTAGATTAGCAGTAAAAGAACCAACATTTGTTGAGTGCTTCCTATATCCCAGGCACTATGCCAGCTGCTTTATTTTTATAATGTGAGATTTTAGCAGCTTTAAATTCTAGTATTCCTTTTCCACATTCGAATGGGTCAGCCTACACCACTGCTGCGTGAACAGCGCAGTGGAAGACCACGGTCATGTCGGTGACTACTGAGATACAAACGCACTGCCGTATACCAAGACTCATCCATCGGCCTCCGAGCAATGGTTAGAAATGCCTGTGATGAAGGGTTACTACTTCTGTAGTTGAAAAACTCAGGGCACTCTACGTGGCATCTTCCATGTGGCTAAACAGAACCCTCTCAGATCCCTTTGCGCCCAAGTGATGGTAGGGGCTCTGGGTGCTTTTGTCTACCTCCTTCCTAAATGTCCTTTTTATTTTTGTTTTGTTTTGTAATTACAGCCGAGATTCAATATCATTTTAGTTTCAGGTATGCAGCATAGTGGTTAGACATTTACTATACAACTTATGGAGTGATGATGCCCCCAACAGCCTCGTGCCCACCTGACCCAAAGGTTCCGATTCCCCTAGTTAGTATGTCCAAAAATGGTCCTGAACTGAGGATTACACCATAGAAACTCAGAGTTTTGCTTAAACTTCGGTCATGGAGAAACTACCCTGAATTTGGGGTGGGGAGTAGGTCAAATCTGTATTTCTATACTGTAGAAGAGTATTTGGTCACAGAAGAGCGTCTGCCCTCCACTCCATTGAGTCTAGTTTACGATTTCTGTCAGGAACAAGTACCCTTGGGTTTGTCTGTCCTGCCGGATGTCTAAAGCCCCTCTCCCTGCGTGGGGAGGCTTTCTGCAATGTCTTTGTAAGTTACCCCTTCTCCATGGCTTGTCTGAGTTAAGAGAAGGAGCTGGCTTGGCAGGATGGTCCCACTAACAGGGATTCCTTCCTCCTGGACCACAGGTGGGTCCCAGTGAACCCAGTATACTGAGACAAGCAGCCTGTACAGAGTACGTGATCTTAGAGATGAGAGAATGGGGGAAGAGAAGGGTAACTATCCAGGGAGGTCTTTTCAAGGAGGTAATCAGACAAGGAGGGTCTGAGGTAAGTATCACAAGTCAGAGTTCAAATCCCAAAGCTTAAAGGACCTGGGAATTCTAGCAGAACTGAGACTCCATGAGCCATCTGGGCAAATCCCTAAGAGGAGGGCTACTCCCTCTGGCTGGTTTTTCATGCTCCCTCAGACATGGGGAGAGAAGACCAACTACAAGGTGAAATGCCCTGGCTGTCCAACTTTACTAGGCCCAGGGTCACCTGGAAACCTTGTCAAAATCAGATTCTAATTCCATAGGTTTGGGTGGGGAAACAGGGTACCAAGACTATGCATCTGCATGTTTGGCCAGCACCCCAGGGGATTCTGGTGCAGGTGTTTCGTGGGCCATATTTTAAGAAGCACTGAAATAAGTTGTAGTCATGCTCAGGTTACCAGGCTGCCCTTGGAAAAGTAGTTCCCAGAAGTTTAAATGATGTGTATGTGCATAAATGACTTAAATAATCATATCAGTTAACGTGTGCTATGTATTGTTCCCACTGAAAGATGTGTCCAAAAATCATCCCATTTGAATTAAGTGCTACTGATGAGAAGTCCAGAACTAGGAGGCAAGGAATGTAGTAGATGACCACCCAATAGCACTTATGATGCCCTCCTGCTGGCAGGGCAGCAGCATAAAACACCCTGCAGGAGTTATCTTGCAAACAGTGTGTCGCAGGTCACAAAATTGACCCGTGTGGAGTTTATATTACTCGTAGTAGTTTCTATTTCACATTATATTTTTCATAACTGATGGCTCAAAAGTAATACAAGCATATCTCTAGCGTTAGAGTAGGCTTAATGTTTTAAGACTTCAACAGAAAAGACGACAATAGGCTTGGCAAGTGGTATTCAGATCTTGTAGCAACCAAGCAAATTACAAACACTTGGAAACAAGAACAGAAGCATTGGGTCGATAGGGAACACAGGGTTGTAAAGCAAAAGACAGTGCTGAAATCAGTCTGGAAATGTGAATTTATTGATTTGAAAGGGTGTTGGCTTCATTCCTTGTGAACAGGTACCCAACAATGAAGAGACACATCAGAATTTGGCAGTGACAAACGGTTTTGGTTTGATGGTTGGCAGGTGAGGAGGGAGAAGGTGTCCTAGGTTCTAAGGATAAAGGGTAACCTCCATGCTAACTTTTTGTCATGTTTTTGCTCATTGTTATGGAGATGTGTTGCTCTCTGTGTCCTTCTATTCTGTGAACAATTTGATTTAATTGCCCACATGACTAGGATATTGGCGTTCCTTCCAATGTAATAATTTAATTCTGCACTTTGTGCTAGTATTTACTGAAATATTTGTTTGGCTGCATGTGCCATGTCTCCCTGTAGAGAAATTTATTCAAATTTATTTTATGTTGCTGCTCGCTTTGTGCCCATTTTTACCGATATATTTACTCTGTCAATAAAGGCTATGCAGAAATTTATTGCAAAGTATTTTGTATTATAACTCATGTTTAGTACAATCTCATTATTTGCTTTCACAATACAACATATAGGGTAGATAACTTAATTTACTAGTTTGTGATGTTTCGTGTTCTTTTTTTTAGTTTTATTTTAATTGTTGTCCAAATACAGTTTTCTATCTTTTACTCCTATCCCAATCCACCCCCCCAGTGCTCCCCACCTCCCTCCTATTTCCACCCCCCTTAGTTTTGTCCATGTGTCCTTTATACTTGTTCCTTCATGTTCGTTTAGGGACCCATATTCAATGTTGTTCCTGGTTTTCCAAGGTTAGTAGAGTATTATATATTACATACCACATTATATGAACAAAACTATACTTTCCCTTACACGAGCCACTTTAAAATCACTTTTAATACAAGTTTAGAAATAGATTTATTGTTGTTTCCTCTGTTGCAGGCTGCTTTACATGGGTTATTTTATTTAATCCTTATAGCACCCATGAGAGGTGGGTCATATCATCACCCCTATTCTGCAGCTGCTGGAACTCCAGTCCTCAGTCTACCACTTAACACCCCCTCCCAAAGAACTTTAAATGGCCAACGGTGTTATTCTTGTTTTACAAGAAAGGAGATTGAGTCTCTGAAAAGATAACTAACTTGTCTAAAGACACAGCCAGTAAGTAGTAAAATTAGGAGTAAACCCAGGTTCGTCTCCCTTCAAAACCATAATAATGAACCACCACATTCTCCCGCCTCTTCCAACCAAGCTCTACAAGGGTCCACTGAGAGATGGGGGAGACAGAACACACTGGCAGGGGGCCTCCTCTTCCCTATCTGTGGCTACAAGTTTGTGAATAAGAATATGTACATAGTATGAGGGATGACCTCTCCAAGTGCCCCACTTCCTCCCTTTTCATCCTCTAAGGTTGCTAAGATTGACTGCTTATGAACTATCCTGATCAGCACAGAGGACTTAGAAGACCTGGTTCTGCCCTGGCTCTACCACTAACATGGTTCTGGCAGGTGCAGATACTCTGTAAAATAAGACCGAGAATATTTTCTTCACTTGTCTCACAGGACTGCTATGAAAATCAAATTCATTTATTCATTTATTCACCCATTAAACAAATATTTATTGAGTGCCTATATTGAGTGCTTAAATATTGGATTGGCCAAGAAGTCCATTTAATTTTTTCAATAAAATAAAAGGCACATTTTTCATTTTCACCAATAACTTTATTGATCTGGATATTTTGAATATGCCAGTTATCTATCTCCTGCCTGGTATGATGATTTTTCTCAATTAATGTCTCAATTTGATTGCTATCAACTACAACTTGTCTACCGGACCATGGAGCATGGTCCCGTGAGAAATCTCTAGCACGAAACTTCACAAGCCACTTTGGACACATTCAGTCAGTCACAGCACCTTCTCCATGCACTGCACACATCTTTTTATGCATTTCTGTTGTGTTTTTACCTTTCTTGAAATAATAAAGAATAATATGCCAAAAACGTTGCTTCTTTTCTTCCATCTTCAATATTAAAATGGCTACACAAAAATTCACCAACTTTGCTAAGTTCTTTTTAAATGCATGCTGGTATAACAACTGTCACAACACAATCTAACAAAATTGTTTCAAAAATGAAGTTAAAGACAACTAAGCACTACTAGAGTCATCATAAAGAAAAAAACCAAATGAAATTTTTGTCCAACCCAATATTTACTGAGTATTATTCTGGATGCTAGTAATAAAATGAACACAAGAGGTAAGACCCTGCTCTCATGGAGCTTATATTCTAATAAAGGAAAAAAAAAAACAAATAAACAGGGTAATTTCCGGCCAAGATAAGTATTATAACCGCAGTAAACAGTGACTAGGAGGAGGGAGGCTATTTCAGATGAGGTGACAGTGGGGAGAGGACCAGGAAGGAATCTGGAAAAGGTGACATTCAAAGACCTAGCCTATGAGAAACAGTTGGCCATCTCAAGAGCATTAAAGTGTTTCTGAGGAAGAAAAGAAAGGCCAGACTGGCTAGAACTCATTGGGCACAGGTCAAGTGGAAATGAGGAAGAGAGGCACGTGAAGTTGTTTAAGTTCAAAGGATGGTATTAATGGGTTTGAAGCTAAATGGTGACGTGATCTGGATAATTTTTAAAAGAGGTCTTCATGGCTGGTGTGTAGAGAGTGGTTTGGGGGTCTAGGGAAGAGGCAGCGGACATCTAGAGGCCATTGCTGGAGTCCAGCAGAGAGACAAGGACGGCTCAGGCCCGAGTGAGGCTGGATCACGGCAGAGTGGTAGTGCTCAAGGGAAGGGGAGGGAACAAGGACGACAAATGAGACAGCGTCCGCTCCATGCGGAGGACTGCTCTGCTGCAGCACCCTGTAACAAGCTAAGGAGTTATCATTAGATAATGCTTACAGAGGGGATGCAGGAAAGATTCCTGCTGAGAAAGAGGTAGATGTACAGAAAGGGCGATGATCAGGGAACCCTAAATACAAACTTCTCCACCATGGTTTCCCTAGGTCAGACGCTGCTATATGGAAATTCTGTTTCAAGGGTTTGAAATGAGGGGACTGACCAATTCCCAAGCCATTTAGTATATCTTTTTAAAATTGTATTATTTCACTGATGTTCTTTTTTCTGATAAAAAAACATAACATTAAAGTTACTATCTTAATCATTTTGAAGCATGCAGTTCAGTAGGGTTAAGTTCATTCACAGTGTTGTGCCAACAGATCTCTACAACATTTTCATCTCGCAAAACTGAAACTCTATACCCATTAAACAGTAATTCCCCATCTCCCTCTCCCATTTATGTCTCGTTTTGAACATAGATCTAAACAACTTCATTCAGTCTCCACAAACTCAAGCCCCATTCCTTGGTATTTTTCCTTCATATTTGAAAATGGCATTGAAATTCATCAATGTCCAAAATACCAAACTTAACTGAATTTTGTTTTCAAAGAATTAGACTCATTAAATTAAAAACGGTGAAGTCTAGTGCCACAGGGCAGCATCCTCTGGTGTCTATGACTCGGTGTTTTTGAACAGGGTGATTTAGTTTGCTCGGTGGGACCATTCTTCCCTGTGCTGTGCGCTCTATGCAGTGAGCACGGCATATCAGCGTGCCTGCTCCTGACTCCCACTAAGCGCCTATAGCATCCCCAATCACTGTGACAACAAGCAGCATCCCCTCAAATTTCCGAACCCCTGGGAGAGTGTTGTCCCATCCTGGCAGGGATCCACAAGTTGTGCATTTATTAAGACCCGTTGACTTTGGGCAATCTCGTCTATTATAGTCATCATATGACTTAACTCAATTATGTCATCACAAGTCCCTGCCACTGATAGGGTTCTAGCTACCTATTACACAAGAAATAATTATGTTTTTCCCACACTCTTTTCTCCTACAAGCATCAGCTTGAATTTTTTGGGCCAACTCCTTTGGGCTCACACTTCTTTGAAGTAACTCTCATTAAGTAACTTCTTAATAAGAGAGTCCTGTCCCACTCCACAGACCTGCTCGCCCAGTCCTACCACCACTCATGGTTTTTATTTCCTTATATAATCCCAGAAGGGGTGTGTCCAGGAGCACAGAGGGTGCCAGGAAGGGACAGCACAGTGGGGCTTGCACAGGGCTTGCATGCTGAATGACTGTTTCAAAAAGGGAGAGCCTTGGTAGGGGCCATCACCACCATCACACCAATGGCACAGGCTTCCCTTTTCAGGGCAAAAGGCCTTGTTTTGAGGAGCAGTCCAATACTGTCTGAAAGAGAGAATGCAGCAACGTTTACCAGGCAAGACACAATGAGTCACTCCTCCCAAGCTGGTCTCTCTGGTTTTTCTGGCATCAGCTACTTCAATCTGATAGTAAGAGCCAAGAATACAATACCTGCTGGCTTTGTTTCTGATTCATAGCAAGGCTTTCTTTTTCTTGCAATGAATTTATTACTCACCAAAGTAAGGCACAGCCACCAAACTTGATAACTGCCTTTTCGGGGATCCTCCCAGAGAAAAGGAGCATATATTCCGGAGTACATAGTTGTGAAATTTACGTCCCCTCCAATTACATCTGCACCTTTACTTCATATACGTGATGGTAAGTTGCATGTACCTTGTCATGATGAGATGGCATTATCTGCTTCTGATCATGACAGGACTGGCAACGGCCCATTTTCACTGAACGCTACAAAGCTAAGGTTTGCAGTAGATTGTGTATCCTTTTATTTTTATTTCTTTTCCTAGCTCAAACATCAGTTTACAGTAACATAATCTTCTGTGAAGTCTCATGGGGAGAAAAGCAATTTGGACGTCCCCACTGTAACTTGATTCACAAACTGTTGAATGCAGCGGACACCTCATATTACCATCTTATCGATCCTGGAAACACCTGATAGATGTCTCACCTCCTCCCAGTTCTGCCTCCAAGCATCTCTCTTTACGCACCCTTTTTTTCCTTCTCTCCACCAGTCTCAGGTGGGGGTGGTAGCTACTCCCTTTCCCATCTGCTCTTTCCACCACTGTCTGTCTTACCTCCTTCCTCATTCAGCCGAACCCTCTCTTTCTAGCTTCTTCACTCCCTTCTAATTCACTGGCCCTTTTCTATCTCCCCTCTGAAACAAGCCTTCTCTGTCCTAGAAATGAACACCTTGGCTAAGCTTCTCCATCAGTTAGCCAGCCTGTTCCTTTCCTTCCTCTCTCTACCCACTGCTTCTACTTTCGAATCAGCCATTCACTTTAATCTATAGCTCTCCCTCCAGAGTTGCTACCAACCGACATTTTCCGGTGATGTTCACCTTGTCTCTCTGCAGTTCTCGGCAGCTGGCTATCCACCTTCTGAGAGGTATTCTTTCTTTAAATTCCAAGACTTTTCTAATCAACCCTCCCATCTGTTTTCTTTATTCTCAACATCCACCCCCCAGAAATCTCACTACACTCAGGACTTCAGCTGCTCGATCCCAGCCGTGCTGGGCACTTACTTGTAAGCAGCTGTGCTTGCCTGAGAGCATGTCCCGGTTTCACAGACTTTGCTTCCTGAGCTGCAGTAGGTGGAGACTGGATGTCTGGCAGGAGAAAAAGGCCTGATTCATGCCCAGCCCTGCTCCCCTTGACGTTCCTGTCTGTCAGTCCATTGCTCATTCTACTGTTACACTTGCCTCTCCCCTCGGATCATCCCATTGTTCAGTCCTGGCAGCACATTTACTTGTTACATTTCGGATCCTGAGTTTTCTCCTGAGGTTTAATTCTACATGTTGGCTACCTCCTAACTATCTCCTCTTGATTCTCCTGTCACCACCTCAAACCCCAAGCCTAGGAATAAGGCACTTACGCCTGAGGGAGTTGCGGGGGCCAGGGGGAGCACAGTCTTCTTTCTGACTCACCGATTTCTGTCAATGGTACCATCTTCCACCTACTGAGCCTCAACATTCCAGTCATTTTTGCTTTCTCTTCTTGTTCTGGTTACCAAGCCCTCTTAATTCTTGCTCCATACTTTTCTTTTCTTCCCTGTATATGTCTGCTACGAGCATCTTGATTTATGTATTCTACCTGCGACGAAATTAATCCTCACAAAACTCTACTCACAAACATTTATTACTGCATGCATTAATGAGAGGTGCTTCAGTTACAAATAAAAAACCCCAGGTCAAAGTGACAAATTAAAAAACAGAAGTTTTTTGCCCTGGCTGGTGTGGCTCAGTGGATTGAGTGCCGGCCTGTGGAACAAAAAACAGAAGTTTTTGGTCCACACTAACCAAAAGACCAAGGGTTTCTGCCTTCAGGCGTGGTTAGATTTAGATACTCAAGTAACTCACTGGGAATCTCTCTCCATCTCTTGGCTATGGGTTGGCTTCACTATCAGACACATTTTTTTTCACTCTTTTTCTCTTTTTAAAATTGAATTGATTAGGGTGACATTAGTTAAAAACCATACAGGTTTCAAGGGTACGGCTCCACAACACATCGTCCGCACACAGCGTCATGCCTCACCCAGCACAGTCAAGTCTGTTTCCTCTCGCGCCTCTGCCTTAGCTCTCCTGTCTTCCCCCGTCCCCATTCCCTCTGG
>PVKM010039254.1:0-13833 GCA_004027735.1 Carollia perspicillata | reverse complement strand
TAGTTCAAGAGTAAAATTACAGCCCTGAGGAACTTACTACCTGTGTTCATGAGATTGGAAGCTTCTGGAAGAAAGTGGCTATGTTCACGCGCTCTCTGCAATGCCTGCCAGAGCTCCATTGACCAATGAACATTATTGGGTTGGCCAGAAAGTCCATCTAGTTTTTTCTGTGAAATAAAAGACACATTTTTTTGTTTTCACCAATAACTCTATTATTTGGGTACCTTGAGTACGTTGGCTATCGCCTGCGTGGTATGACATTGATTGTTCCCAATCACCAGTAATGTCTTGATTTGATTGCTATGGAGGTCAGCTGGTCTCCTGGACCATGGAGCACCATCTAGAGAGAAATCTCCAGCACGACACTTTGCAAAGCACTTTTGACACGTTCAATCAGTCACAGCACCTTCTCCACCCACTGCACAGATCTTTTTTTTTTTACATTTCATTTGTGTTTTTACCTTTCTTGAAATCATAAAGTACAGTATGCTGAAAATGTTTATTTTTTCCTATCTTCAATATTAAAATGGCCACACAAAAATTCACAAATTTTGATAAATTTTTTAAAGACATGTTGATATGACAGCTGTCCTAATACTCTCTAACAAACTTGTTCCGAAAGAAGTTACAGACAACCAAGCACTCCTAGAGTCATCTTACAGAAAAACACAAACTTTTTGGCCAACCCAACATTACAATCAACTGGAACAGAACCGGAGAAGGAGGAAACACTGTGCATGTTGACAAAGTTATGTAAGTTTTTCCCACCCAAGCAGTGATATGAGGTAACCAAGTACTGCCACTATCTTTCAGATAACGGTTTACTAGGGGATTTGTCTTTCAAACATTTTTAAATTAAGCCTTAAGACTCTTTATGGCATTTTCAAACACCTTGGCCCAAAACAGATACTACAAACCAGGCTGACTGTAGATTTTCAAAAATCCTTCCAAACAGTGTTAGCATTAAGCCCCGCATCTATTGCTGCTGAACAGATCCGCCAAATTCTGGAAACAAACCTTCCAATAAAGATTAAATAAATGTCATTTTATATTTTTCTTCCTTGATATTTAGCAAATATTTAGCTAAATATCAAGTAAGAAGGTTCTAACCAAAACACAGCACAAAATTCCATATCATATGATTCACAGCTTTGGAAAATAAAAAAAATAATAATCTATTTGGAACTTTTCAAATTTATGCATTTCCTAATTTAAACTGGAAGCCAATTTGTAGGATGAATGTAATTTATATGTCTGCCAGATATTCCTTTTTGAATCTGTCGACCTTAGCTATAAATTTTCCTTATTTTCACCTATCCAGTTTTCTCTTTTTTCTAGTCTAATTTGAGTGGTTCCAGTAATACGTGCCCTTCAGAGATCACAAAGTAGAAGAAATAAAGCCAACACCACATCCTCATATTCAGTAGTGCTTTCTACACATCAACATATTTTTCTGTCTACAATAGAATTCCATTCCAATAATTACTCAGGGCGGCCAGACCACAACGAGTCGACATCCATCCTTTGAGCAATAGACAAACGGAAGCCCTGCGAGTTAAACACCTCACCCAAGTCCTATCATGTCAGAGCTCGAACATTCAGCATGGCTTGTTTCCTGAAACCTTTCACTATACCCACAGTGCCAAGGGAAATGAAAGTCTGCAAAAGTAAAAAGTCACGGCATCACTTACCCACCCTCATAAATGGGAAAACAAACTGGTAAAGGAGAGTATATTATAGAATACTTCTGTTCAAAATGCCTAAGAGAAATCGCTCAGAATTGTGCATACAGCATTAAGAATACCTTCACGGAGTCAATATTTTATGTGACTGAATGGCCAAAACGATACTGGGGTTGGAAAAAAAGGACCAGTGGAATTCAATTTAGACAGTGTTTATTTCCATTTTTGAAGGAGAGAAAAATGGCCGTCACATTGTCACACATGCCCCCACCTAAGGAAAGTTGCGATGCTGCTACTTTGCTGCAAAGGCACTTTGAAACTAAGTAATGCAGTTTGCTTCAAGCTGAGAGTAGTGCTTATGAGAGGCTTTTAGACCACAAGCCAGCATTTAAAAGTACTTTACCGCTTGGGCACCGATGGTTTATAAATAGGTGAGTGTGTCTTCTGAGAGGAGTGCAGAGCCCTGGGGTGCTCTTTGGGAAGTAAGTGGTAATGACACTGGCCTTCTCGGAGGACCCAGGGCTGGTCAGGGGATGAGCAGCTTGGTCAGTCCTCATGCACACTGAAGGCTCTGGGTCCTCAAAAATGAGAAAACCAAGGGCTAGGAGACCCTTCATGTACCAGTGTCAGAACTAACGAAGACTTCCTCAAATTCAATGGATAATCATTTCTCAAGCAGCCCCTGCTTCCTATGGAGAAAGATTTGGGGATGGGGTAGTGGGGAAGAGAGAGAGAAAGAGAGGTAACAGACAGAAAGTTCCTTTTAAGGCATAAATCAGATAAGGTCACTCTGCTTTAAACCTCCGGTGGCTTCCCATCGTACTCAGAGAATAAGCCAGAGTGCTCACTACGTCCACAGGATCTTACCGCCCCTCCCCTCCCGTCATCACCACCGCCATCACCATCAGCAGCAAAAGCATCATCACCATTCCCATCGCCATCATCAGCAACAGCAGCAGCAGCATCGCTACCATCAGCAGCAGCAGCAGCATGATCATTATTTCGTGGGTAAAAAAACTGCTACAAAGCACAGTGAAGGCCACGATCACAGAGGTAGGTCCAGCCATCGAGTACCAGCTGTGAAACGCTAGGCAATGTTTGCAGAATGAGGATGGTGATATCTGCCCCACCCACCCATCTTTCAAGGCTGCTGGGAGAACGACATGAAACCGCGAATGTCAAAGGTATCTGAAAACTATCTTGTGGATGAGGACAGTAGGGCATGAGGAGCTCAAGTCACTTTCCGAGGTCACACAGTCAAGAGTCAAAGTCAGGCAGTCTTTTTGCTTTTAGTCAGCACATTGTATTGCTTCTCCAGTCAACCTAAAAAATTATCATGATGGGTATACATTTATATATAATTGTATATATATGATTATCGTGAAGGTTATATAAAATATATATCTTGTATATTTATTTTTATAGATATTATGATATCATTTTTAATTATTCATTTCCTTATCCATTTCCCCTACCAGCCTATGAGAATTTAGGGGTACTGTAGTCGTTTCCTAGGGCTACTGTTAACAAACTATCACAAATTGGGTAGCTTAAAACAACAGACATTTATTCTGTCACATTTCTGGAGGTTAGCAACATGAAAACCAAGGTGTTGACAGGGCATCTTCCCTCTGCGTGTGTGTCTGTTTCCAAATCTCCCTCTCCTTATAAGGACACGTTATGGGGCCCACATTAATACAGTATACCCTCATCCTAACTCATCGTATCTGCAAAGATCCTCTTTCCAAATGAAGTCACATTCCAAGGTTCCGAGTGAACAAGAATTTTGGAGGAACACTACTCAGCCCAGTACAGGTATGAGCTGTGTCTAATTCTTTACAGTCTTCCAGGTGTAAGGTACGTACAACTTCAGCCAGATATAGCTTCGTGGTTGAACATGCAATTGCTGGTCTGAGATTGCCTGGGATCCAATTTCAGTTCTGCTTTCCTAGTTGTGAGCCCATGGGCAAAGGTTCCAAGCTCTCCAGGCACTGGAGTCCTAATGTGTAAACAGTACCTACTTCACAGAATTCTAATGAAATTTAAATTGGTCAATTCATGCCAAGTGCTTCGAACAATCATTAGCCCAAAACAAGTGTTCAACAAATACTATCAGCGTTATATTATGTTAGCAAAATATTATGTTCAGACAACAAACACAATGGTATTTGGTAAATTAACATAATGAAAGTGAGGAGTGTCAGCAAACACTGAAAACAGTTTCTATTCGAGCTATTTAATATTATAAAATATTTTCACATCTGCCTTTTCTCTGTGCGTATTCTTTTTAGAGCATCAATGAAACATCAATTTAACCGAGAGAAAGGCTGTAGAAGCAAAGGAGGTGAAAAGCAAAAAGCTTGCCTTTCTTTCTCCCTCGGGGGAAAAATTTCAAAAGAGCCATGGAGAAGCAGTATTATTTCAAAAAGACCGTGCTAGGAAAACGGAATTGCTTTTCTGAAACAAAGCAGAAGATTAATACCTGGCGGGTCTAAAATGTAATGATGGTATTGATCTCAGGAAAGCCTTGGATGAATCTCACCTTCTTTTTCTTTTTTTGCTCTCCAGCATCATTAAAATGGGCACACCTATAAGGGTGTGCAGACCGTAAATATCTAAACACCACACGAGAAGATAGGCGAAAAGGTCCTGTTAGTGAATCCTGGGAAGTATCTCTCAGGGAAACATCCAATATGTGCTCACATGGGTTCCCTCTTATCAGGAATTTTCTTATTGGCTCTGGGGACTGATTTAACAAGCTGTAATGCTGAGGCAACGCAACACTAGGCTGCAAATCAACCCAGAAGCACTCTGTCCTAGCTCCCTCCAGACTGTGGGTTGACTGCGGGAGCAAGAGGACCGCAAAGGGCAGATTACAAATGAAGTAAGGCTGATTTCACATCTTTCCTCTCTAGCCCCACTGAGGAGGTGACTCTTGTTTTGGTGCCAGCTATACCTCCCCAGTTTCTTTCCCTTCCCAGCTGTTCGGAATCCTGCAGCAAAGAGCCACCTTCCCCGCTTGATTGGACAAACACACAACCCAATGTTTTCTCGGGAGCCTCTGTTTGCCCCTAAGCCCAATGGCAGCCTTAATGTAAGACTGCTGGCTGGGGCCACTGGATGTTTAAGAAACAGTCTCCGCAGCAACTCAGTATGAATATATATGCAGTCCTTAGGGGCAGTTAGAGACAGTAAGATGTACTTGAGGCCTTTGGGGGATCTCTGATGCTATGTTTTATGATTACTAACTCATGCGATCAAAACTCTTGGTGTTCCACACCCTCCGTCATAGAGAAACTATGCCAGCTACAGATAGTTTAAAATGGTTGGATCTTATTCCAAAATGGAAGTAAGAAATGAGGCCGGAGAGAAAAGTGGAGATGAAAATATAGGGTTGCGTGCCTCGTTGAGGGTCTTGGGATCTGTCTTGTAAGTAATAGTACATTATTACAAGGCTTTAAGCAGAGAAGGGACACACTGATTTTGCATCTCAGAACATAATTCTGGCTACAGAGCGTAGAGGAGATCAGAGGGAGAGGGATGGCCTCTAAAGTTTGGAAATTAAATATTCCCGTCAAAACCTGACACAATCCATGCGCTGTCGAACATTAACTTAAGCAAAGGAGAACGTGTAGCCTGGCCAAAGACAGGAACAAAACGGACCCTAGAAACATGGATGGAACTTTTCACCAGTTACATGTGTCAAAATTCACCAGATTAGCAGCTAACTAGTCAGCAACATCCCACTTCCGGTTACAATGAAGAGTTAAGTCTGCAAACGGTAAGGTGTTTTCCCTCGCACTGGGCAGGTCTGGGTCCAGGTCTCAAATGTATCGCGTTCTGTTTCTGCTCCTTTGATATGTTGCTTAATCTCTCAAAGTCTCCGTGTCTCCGTCTATAATGGTAATAGCGATAGCAGCACATGCCTTGCAATGCCCTTGTTAGATTCACGCATAGGATGCGTGAGAAACTACATTCGAGGGATGGGGGTGAGAGTCATGTCTCCCAGACTGGACGGGTAACTTCTGGTCTCTCTCCGCCCCTTCAGGGAAAGGGAAAGTGCCTGAATGTCCCCGGGAGCCTGAAGGCGTTTCCCTTCCCCTTCCATTTTCCTTTTTCTTGGGGGATGGCCAATCCTCCGAAATCGCATGTTGTGCTCTAGTCTTGCCATATGTTTTCAACAGAACGGAAATGTTTCCCACGGAGGAAGTGTTTTCAATGTTTCCCTTCAGGGAAAGCCCACAGTCCTCCAGCATCATCTGTGACTCAACAGATAAGTCGGGCTAATTCCACGGCACAGAACTGGAGAGCCTGCTTGCCCACAGGTGTAAATCACATTTTCTCGCATCAGCACTACTTACAGTAAAAGTGAAACAGGCATATCGCACAGAATGTGTCCCCCACTGGTGTTTTGTCAGGAAAATTCCTCCTGGTTTTTAGTACTCAAGCTTCACCTAAGTACTTTTCAGGCAAATGAATGTTGTTGCATTCAAAAATTACATTTAGTTTTGAGTTAAGTATGGTGTGGCTCAATGGACTGAGCACTGGCCTGCAAACCAAAGGGCCACTGGTTCAATTCCTAGTCAGGGCACATGCCTGGGTTGCGGGCCAGGCCCTAATGAGGGGTGGTGACAGGCAACCACACATCGATGGTTCTCTTCCCCTCTTTCTCCCTCCCTTCTCCTTTCTCTAAAAATAAATAAATAAAATATTTTTTTAGATTACATTTCCGCCTGCAAAACCAATACTACCTTTTTAACAAAAGAGTGTGCAGGAAACATTGTACGTTTCACTCCAAATGCAATTGGCATTTAGAATAAATCAAGTGCAGATGGATGAGAAGCCCTCGCCGATTTTTTTGTAGTGCTCCGGAGTGTCCACAGAGGCAAGGAAGTTGCTGGCACTCAGAAAGGCATGAGTAGACAGAGCGACTGCTTGTTAACAACCACATTCATTATTTGGCACCAGGGAAGCAATGTTTAAGGATTTAGCTCATGATGTAACAGTTTATTCTTTATGTACTGACATTTCAATGTGTTTTTCGCTGGTTGGGGGCTTTGGGTTGACTTGTAATGCATAGTAATTTTCCCCACTTAAAATAATTGGAAAGGGGCTCCGTTAGCCTTTTCGTGCAGAAGAACTGATTTCATTCACAGAAAACCAGTGCTAATCAAGAGACGTCTGCATTTTGGCCTCTCACCTGCCTCACTTATTTGTCTGATTTTTCAATTCATTCACAACTCAGTGGAATAGGTAGATAGCTATTCATTGGTCTCCATTAATAAACAGAATATACCACAAAAGTGCCAGGATTTCTTTTCTGAGATGAGATTACAAGAGGCTCTGACTTAAGTCTTGAGCCCTCTCTCTCTCTCTCTCCCTCCCTCCCTCTCTCTCTCTTTCTCTCTCTCCCTCCCTCTCTCTCTATCTCTACCTCTCTGTGGCTCTTACAGCCTGCTTGCTCTGAAGAAGCAAACTGCAGTATTTTGAGCTGCCCAGTGGTGATGCCTCTGTGTCAAGGAACTGAGGGAGTCCTCTGGCCAACACACAGCACAGAAACGAGGCCACATCAGAGCTACAAAGCCTATGAGGAGCTGAATCTGCCCACAGTCACACAAATGAGCTTGGAACGAGCCCTCTACCACTTAAGCCTTGAGTTGACTGCAGTCCAGAACAACGCTGTGATTTCAGCCTAGTAAGATACTCTGAGCCAGGGCACCCAGCTACGCCACGCACAGATCCCTGACCACAGAAACTGTGCAATAAAACATGTCTGTTGTATTAAGCCACTAAATTCAAAGGCAAACTGTACAGCAGTAGACAATTAATATATTCAGTAAATGTATGCTAATGAAAGAATAAAGGCATTGCTCAATTATTCACCAAAGATTTCAGTGGACTGGGATCCCTAGGTATTTACTGCCAGGAAATGGACCAAGACTTTGTGACCATGCTCTGGTGTTTGTGTAAATCTAAATAGGACATATGCCCCAAACTTGGCTGAATCCCATCAGTTTAAATCAAGCCAACATTTAGAGAACTGCTATCTGGAAAGAAACTCTGGGGTCATTAGCCAAGTGCCCTCATTTTGCAGAAATAGAGACTGAGGCTCAGAAGAGCTACGTGACTTGCCCAGGGCCACAGCATCCATGAAAGGCCATGCTCGAACCCAGGACTTCCGATTCCCACCCCAGGGCCCTTCCGCAGCATCCCATGGCAGGGTTTAGAGGACAGGGAGATGAGAAGGTCTGGAGGGACCCTTAGTGTAGCCAGCGAGGCTCAAGCAGGGCTCAGATGAGTGGGCAGGGCCAGGGCAGGCACTCCACATGAGGGAGCTGTGCGACGGAAAAACAGCAGTGAGGTGTGGCTGGTGGGAAGAGCACTGGGAATCCAAATCTCCACAGTTTGGGCAGTCACCTTGGAGCTCACAGGGAAGGTGAGAACGGGGAGGCCTTGGAAAGCAATGGTGTACCTACAAGGAAGAGAGATCAGCAGAGAAAGGACAAACCTCGTTAGAAAGGCAAACCAAGGAAGGAACAGTTGCACAAGGCTTTGCAGCAGGCATCCAGATGGAACCTGGGAAAAAGGGAAAAAATGGGCGTGCGGGAAGAAAAGGGTGGGCATGAGAATTTGGGAATCTTGCTAGCTTCCCAGTCTCGAAGCAGAAAGAAAGAAGAAGGGCTTACACGCACAGATACAAGCCTCAGATCTATGCTTAGAATGTGCCAAAACCCCGACCCACATCTTGTGGCATTTGTACCATCCAGGAGTTGAGCTGCCAATATGGCGATGTAGTGTTCAATCTACACAGATGTCCACCACAGCCCTGTAAGAGGAAAGCAAAGCTTGGCGAGCCTACATGAAAGTTAGTCCACAAGAAACCAGCTATATACATTTATTGAGAAATTACTGGCTTCTTTAAATTACTGATTCCTCAGACCCAAAGTGAAGAATCCCAAGTGTAATGTTCTGTTTTAATGTGGTTTCGTAAATTCTGCGATAATTCCCTGACTCTGACACAGACACTGGGGCGTCAAAGCGAAGCCAAAAGGACAGGGGACCGGAGCCACGAGTCTGGTTTCCCGTCCAGGATGACTAAATCCCTTTGCACTTCATCTTCTTCAGCTGCCCAATAGAGATAATAAAGCTGCCTGTCCTATGTCACAAAAGCTTCTGTGAGGTGAAGTTTGAAAAAAGCATAAAAGAGTTGTACAAGTGCATGGCTGTATATAAAAAGAGGTCCCACTAAATTGCCCATTGTCGCCATGAAAAGGCCTTTTTCCATTCTGTAATGGCTTCCTTCCCAAAAACGAAGAGGTTCAAAAGCTAAATTACATAAAATTACGTCGCATTGTCCCAGCACATGCAATCAATGATGGAGCTAAAGGTGATTCACAAAGATAATCAGATCAAGGTCCTGCAAAGTACAGCATGTAATTCCTATGATCCTGGACAGTAAGGAGAGGCAGGGAAGTGAGTCTTCAAGGTTTCAGCCATGGAAGAAGTACCGGAACCCGAATGAGGGAAGCACAGGGCAATGGTGGCATGCGTGTGGAGAGTCCCCTGGCTTATTAGTTAATAAGGTACTGCAAGCTGCTATAACAGATAAGCCCCCAAATCTCAGAGCCATAATGCAATAGAAGTCTACCAGTCACTCACACAATGTCCAAATGGATGTTTCTGATCGGCAGGTAGCTCTCCCCTCTTCCAAGCAGTGATTTGGGACCAGGCTCCCTCGATGATGACTCCAGCATCGCTACGGGCTCAAAGGCCCATGCTGAATCCTCTGTATCTTTCTGCTGTGCAAATATATATATGGATAAAAACCACCTGCTTTCAACTCTGTATGCCAGGAGGGGACACACGTCACTACCACTCACGTCCCCGTGGTGAGAACCTTCACATGGTCCCACTAGGTACGGGGGGAACAGTCTGAGTTTGCCAACGACAACTCAACACCGTGAAAGGGGAACTCAAATCTGGAGGGAGGAGGTAACCATCTCTGCCTCTCCTGGAAACAGAGAGAATAGAGATCTCTATCATTTTGCATCCTTTCCTTTGCCAGCATTTCTAGGTAACACACACATGGAAGGTTTTTATAGCTGGGAACATTATCAATAAACAGGCAACAGTGCTCAGAAAGCCACTGTTATTAATCCTCAAAGCACATTAAAATAGCCCAGCATGCTTCTAAATCAGAGATCAGAAGCTTACGGGAAGACATTATAAAATAAAAAAATAAATGAAATGAAAAACAGGCTTTGAAGTCAGGTTAGGTTTTAATCTCTGTTCCTGCCCAAACAGTAACAGGTCTTGCACAATTTATTTAACCCTTCTAGAGCTCAAAGTCTTCGGCGGCAGTATAAGCGCCATAAGACCCTGAGGATTTTGTGCAGATTCACTGAGGCGGCATGGCAAGTACTTGGCCCATAAAAAGCACTCACAGACTAGTGCCCTAACAATATCTCCTGAAGTTGAGCGTATACATCTCCCACAGGCTCTAATTCTACTCCAAGGTATACACCCTACGAGTGGACATATTTACCAAAAATCAGGTACCAGAGTGTTCAGAGTGGGATGATTCATAACAGCTAAAATGCAAAAGCAACACATATGCCCACCAAGTACAGAGTGGACAAATAGATTGTGGTTTACCGTACATGCAAACTACACAGTAATAAATATGAGCAAACTATAGCTCTGTGCACCAGTATGGATGAATCTCACACATACTGAGCAAAAGATACAGAAAATACCTATTGTGTGATTCCGTTTACTTAAAGTCCGAATGAACAAAATTCATCGATGCTGTTAGAAGTCAGAGCGGTGGGTTTCCCTTGGAGGGAGCTACTGGATGGGAACGGATGAGAGAATGGATTGTGGGTTACAGGTAACACTGTCTTTTGGAATGGGGGTGCTGCGGACACAGCGCACTTGGTTTGTGAAGATGCATTAAGCTGAATACTTACACCGATAGAAAGTTTTCTTAAATGGTGACCTTCCCCTGAGTGACACTCCCAGAGTGCCTACCTATCAGTGGTGATGGCCACCGCCTGTGGAGAGGAACAGAGGCGTGAAAGAAACATAAAGGGAGAAATGTGAAAGTGAGCTCCAAAGAGGAGACATGGTGAGGACACAGAATAAAGCTACGGGGTATCAGGAGCCAGAGACACCTACCACTTCTCTTAAACATGCCATTTTGTGTTATATGCCCCCAAACCTTGACCCTAACAAAAGGGTCCAGGACACTTTTTCATAGTGACACTGACGTTCGTAATCAGGCTAGGTTTTAGTGCTGCTAAAAATACAAGTCTTCCTTATGGGTAACCCAGTGCATTGTCTTCCAGATTATAATGTCTTTCTCTCTCATATGCCACCCTGTCATTCCTATCATTGTGATTCTTCTTTCCTGTATCATTTTGGGGAGCTATGATTCTGTGTGTGTGTGGGGGGGTGATCCTTACCAATCCCAATCCCCGCAATCTATATCGCTTACGAGAATCACTAATAAGGGCTTCCGACACCATGGGCACTCTCCGCTGATGTCATCCCGTACAGCCTAGCTTCTTCAGGGGTGACCACGTGATAACCCAAGCCTAGGCTCACAACACTTCTACTATACTTGTTAAATGATGCACCCACTTTTAGCCTTCATAGTAACAAGGGGTCACTAAGATTACAATGCTAGAACTCATTTATCACCACATTTCGTTTCATTCTATAAGTATTTTATAAGTGTTAGCATCGGTAGCAACCCTCGGAGATTACCTTCTCATGTAATCTAGGGGAAAAAAATTCAGGCCAGGAAAGTAGACGGACTTGTTTTAACACATACGGATAGTTGTGGCGGACCCAAGACAAAAATTTTTTGCTTGATTTTCTCCTCCTTATCCAGTACCCTCTCCACTACCCCATACTTGTAGAAGGCTTTTGTTTATCTTCACGTGTATTTGGCATAAAAGGAACACGATTCCAGCATTCTCCATTGCCTATTTCAATCACAATTCCCCAGGTCCAATGTCAACATAAATGCTTTGGCCTTTGCCCAAAACAAATGGAGATAATGTTCTTAAGAAGTTTCTGAAGGAAACTATGCAAGTTAATTTTTTATTGCCTCAGTTGGGAAGGTTTTTCTTTCTCTCTTTTTTTTTTTTTTGAAATATTCCTATGGTTAAAAAAGATACAGAATAGTATAAATAACCCCCATTATAACTCTACCCAAACTGTTCAATTTTTTGAATTTCACCACAGTCACTTTATAATTCTCTCTTCCTCCCACCTTTCTTCTCTCTCTCTTAATACTTCATTACTATTATTATTTATTCTCCAGGAAAGAATGTTATTATCATTTTTCTCATAGAATAGGTTGCATAAACCATGCCACTTTACCTCATAACCCTTCAGTGTGTATTTACTAAGAACAAGGATATTTTTTATATAACCAACATAATTATCAAATGCAAGCAAATTCATACTGTCACAATATTACAGAGTCTGGCACAAATAATGACCCTTTTTATTACAAAATCTTTCATTACAAAATCATAAGCCTGTCATTCTGTAACATAACAATATCATACTCAAGCACGCCATATGGCATTTTAGGTGACATGTTGAAATTAAAACTATACGTTATTGCACCCATATTATTACCCTACCAGCCACACTCAAGCAGGCCTTACTGCTGTCAGGCTCTGTATTATCTATTCTACAGCCCAAGTTTTAAATGGTCCCACGGTGTCTTCTAGGGCAGGGGTACCCAACCTCTGGGCTGCAGACCAGTACGGGTCCATGGCCTATCAGGACCAGCCGCACAGCAGGAGGTGAGCTGCAAGCCAGCGAGCAAGCTTTACTGCCTGAGCCCTGCCTCCTGTTTCCGCCACCTCCACCCAGTCCCTGGGAAAACTGTCTTCCACAAAACCAGTCCCTGGCGCCCAAAAGGGTGGGGATGACTGTTTCAGAGCATTGCGTCCCCCAGTCCAAGACCCAACCCAGTGTGATACACTACATGTGATTTTCATAGGTCTGCGCTCTCCTCCAATCCGGAATAGCTCTTCAGTTTTTCTTTATGTTCATAACATTGACATCTGGGGGGAAATGCAGGTCTTTTCTTTGGTAATAGAATACTCTTTAATTTAATAAATGAATGATAAACTACTCCCAGCTAAATAATTCTTCCAGTTTGAGCCAGCATGGTCTAGGGTAGCCTCCCTCACATGTCGGGCAGATGGCTGACTATAAACTGGGATCATAAGGATGGCTTAGCCACATGCCTCTCGACACCCGGCACACTGAGCCGGGTGCATTGGCATGATGGCGGTCTCAGTTCTGAAGTTAAGCAAGAAAGCAAGCCACAACATACAAACGCTTTCCAAGCCTTTGCCAGCATCCTGTTTGTTAGTGTCGCATTAGCAAAGGAAGTCACAAGGCCAGTCCACAATCAGTATAGGAGAGTGTGCCCACAGACCATGGGGAGAAGAAGTACAAAGCTCACAATCTACCACAGCAGCTAAAGGCACAGGATGCAATTTTTTTTCAAAGAAGAAAGAATATGCTATTAATGGAAGAATGAGAAGAAAATACAAAAGCTTCTAAAACAGTGAAGTAGAACACAAGTTTATAGCGTTGAAAGAATCTGAAACCAAGACGCCACATAAGTGAGGAAAAGAGGCTTATAATACGAGCTCACTAGTAAGGGGTTTGTCATCCTATTGCTTTTTATTGGTCAAAGGGGCCAAATTTAAAGGCCTGTAAATGGCCCCGGCTGGGGTGGCTCAGTGGATTGAGTGCCAGCCTGCAAACCAAAGGGTCGCTGGTTTGATTCCCAGTCAGGGCACATGCCTGGGTTGCAGGCCAGGTCCCCAGGGCAGACTGTGTGAGAGGCAACTGCACATGGATGTTTCTCTCCCTCTCTTTCTCCCTCCCTTCCCCTCTGTCTAAAAATAAATAATTAAAGTCTTTAAAAAAATAAAATGAAATAAACCGCAATGCTCACTCTCTGAAGCCACAGAGCAGTCAACACAAACAGGAGAGCGAATTCTCTCCTGTGCACAGCAATAGGTCCCTATCATAAGAAAAACAACAAGAGAATACGGATAAAGAGAAGCTGATGATCTTGCTCCCTCTTGCAGCAACAACCGGGAAACTGAGG
>PVKM010039253.1:0-13826 GCA_004027735.1 Carollia perspicillata | reverse complement strand
ACCTACTGGCCCGTGGATTTCACCTCTGGCACTCACATTTCCACATAGCCATGCACCGTTATCTGCTCTGTGCTGGTTTCCCCTCTCTCTCGAACTCTTCTCCAAACCCTGGAGGATCCCTTTTCTCCCATTTTGCTACATTTGTGAACAAACTAATGTCCTTAATTGAGGCCAATAAGAGCGGGCCTCACTATAAAAAATTTTTTTATAATGAGGGGAAGGAAAAACCTTGAGTTTTTCACAGAAATTAGATCAACTAAAGACTCGGTCTCGTTGACTTCTAAAACACTTAAAAGATACAGAAATTGCATTCAGAATTTCTATAAGTCTTCTCTACCTACTCATTCATGTTCTTCAAACCCTAACATTCCAAATTTTTTTAAAAACCTATTTTTATTCAATACTATCACATTTCTCTTTTAATTACTAGCCTTGCAAGAGTATTGTTTTCTACCATTTTTCATGGCAAATGCACAGTACTTAATCTATACTGGGGGTTAAATAGGTTTTTGGCAGCCAGCCCGGGAGACTTGCCAGCACTGATATCCTTGTTGTTATGGGAAAAGGCTTCAGACAACTAACTGAAATGAATTTTTGGAACTCAACCCATTTGTAAGTCAGGAACTGCCTGTGCTGCCTTGGATGGTTATTCAATTGGTTTCAGGGATGTAGGTCTTCCCTGTTTCCCAAATAACTCATTCAATAGGCAACACATACATATTAAGGCCTATTACAGTCAGACCGTATGCTGGAGCCAGGCGATGTTATGGGACCCAGTTTAATGTCTGGCCTCACAGACTAATGAAGGAGATGCACAGGGAAGCTGGCAAGGCGAAGGCCAGGCTGCAGCTAAGGGTTGAAATGGTATGTGTTAGTCACCAGAGAAACAGAGCCAATAACAAGTATCTATCTATCTATATCTATATTTCCTTATATCTGTAGATAGATTTATTTTAAAGAACTGGGTTGTGCAATTTTGGAGCCTGGCAACTCTGAAATCTGCAGGGCAGCCTGGCAAAGTTGAAAAATAAAGTGAAAGTTGATGCAGTCTCAAATTTGAAATCTCCAGGGCAGCTAGGAGGTGAAAAACTCTGGGAAAAATTTTACGTCGCAGCCTTGAGGCAGACTTTTTGCTCATTCAGGAAACCTCAGTCTTTACTCTTAAGGCCTTCAACAGACTGCAGAAGGCTCACCCACATTATGGAGGGTAATCTGCTTTTCTCCGAGTCTTCTGGTTGTAAATATTAATCATATCTGAAAATATAGTTGCAGCAACATCTAGACTGGTGTTTGAGCCAACACCTGGGCACTATAGTCTAGCCAAATGGACATGCAACATTAACCATCGCATGGTAGAAGCTCAGTGAGAGCCACAGAGCTGAGGCTCCTACCTGGGACTAAGGGCGTGAGGTACAGCGGAGATCCGAAAGAGACGTTGGCCCCATGAGCAGTGGCAGAGAGAACCGGCATGTCCTGCCACAGCCCCTGGGTGGTCTGTTCCATGACAAGCCCATAGAGTATTATGCTCACCCCACTCACCAACATGAACATGCCCCCTACTTCCTCAAGACCTTAGGAGGCCCTTCATACCACCTGTCCACTCTGATTGCTAACGACAAGTTCAGCTTTGACCCATCAGATATTAGTTAAAGGCCCACAACCCAGACTGGATAGCGAAGGAGTGTGCCCCCTCCCCTTCTTTCTAGTGGGCCTGGGCCCCTCCCTGGCATCCACTTCACATTCACAGTTAACGATGTAACTGTCTCCATGTGACCTCCATGCCCCAGTCCAGACAGGCCCTGTGCCCACACCTGCCCTGTCACCCCACGGCCCCCGGTCCTGCGAAGGCCTCCCCACCTCTCAAGGAGGGGTGTGCGTGAGCAGCTGGCGCTGCCTCCTGAGCAGTCCATCAGCTTTCACACCGCTGTCACCACGAGACATGGTGGAACAAAAACAAAAGATGTGACAAATTTGTCCTTTTCTCTTTCATAATTAACCAAAATATCTCAGCATGTAGCAAAGCTCAGCTGCTAATTAACAGACAAGTGAGAGGCGATTAAGAAAAGAAGCCACAGCCCCCACTCAACACCCCTCCCACACACACTCCCCCTCCCTACCTTGCAGCCCCTTTCCCTCTGTCCCCCCAACCCTGGTAATTATATTTGCAGGAGAGAATGATATTCTGGTCGGACAAGACAGACAGAAAGAGCCCAGTCCCCAGTGAGGCAATTAATATTTCACACCTGCCAAGGCAAAGTGGCCAGGGAGGGGGAGGCGCCAGGAAGGCGACTGTGCTGTCACGAGGCCAGAGTGTGCAGAAGCCAAGTGGGGACAGTCCTTCTGTTGGACTGCAGGAATGGGAGGCCAGGCTGGCACAGAAAACAGCTCTTTAGGGTGCGTATGGAGTGGGGGTTGGGGCAGGGGAATGGAGAACAAAGAATCTGCCATTGCATACACTCCGTGGGTGCCCTGCTACTGGGCTCCCCGACTCCCAGCTTACTTATGCACTCCACACACACTCCCACCCCCCTGAGGGACGCATGGAGAGCCGGCAGGGGGTGGGGGCAAGGAAATGCAGAATACACGACACAAAGCATTCACCTGCACTGCCCCCACCCCAGACCCACAGATGCATATGCTGTCACCAGGGGCAATATTTGTATGCTAAGCTAGCCTACCACAAACACACACCCTCACACCCACTCTGGTGCTCCCCAGTGAGACCCATGGGCATAAACACACGTGCCCCCACACACACTCATACTCAAGCAGCTATGTACTCACACACACAACCATCCCCAAGTCAAACAATCAACAAAGACTTAGTGACTATTTAGGATGTTCAAGTTCCTGCCCCCTGAGCCCCTAACATGAGTCATGGAGACAGAGCTAACAAAGAAAAGGAGCTAACACCACAAAGCAACACCGGCAAGGGACACTGCTGCGAGTAGCTTCCTAGCGTGCCCTGAGCACTTACCAGCTGTTGGGTGTGCTCACCAACCAACCACTTCACATCCTTCTCTCCCTCATTGCCTGGAAAAACCCTAAAAGGCACCCAAAGCCATTGCATTGGGCATGTAAGAAATCTGAGACTCCTGGAATTTAGACATTTTACCCAAGTTAGAAAGTTAACAAAGCTGAGATTTAAACTCTTCTGTCATATGCAAAACTCAGGTTGCTTATTTGTCATAACCAAAAGGTAGTAGCAACCCAAATGTACAGGCGAATGGATCAACATAATTGAATATATACATGTGTGTGTATGCAAGTATTTATGTATAATATATGTAACTATGTGCATGTGTGCACACATACATATGCACATGCATATACATATATATTATTTAGTATTAACAAGGAAGGAAACCCTGACACTTGCTACAATACACATGAGGTTTAAGGACATTCTGCTCAGTGAAATAAACCAGTCACAAAAGAATAAATGGTATATGACTCTTTCATGAGTAACCTGGAGCAGTTAAATTCACAGAGACAAAAAGTGAAATGGCGGTTGCCAGGACCCGGGGGGAACAGCGGAGTTCGTGGAACAGGACGGAGTGTCAGCTGGATTTGATGGAAAAGTGCTGGAGACGGATGGCGGCCAGGGCTACACGACAATGTGAAGGTACTTAATGCCGTTGCACTGAGAGCTTAAATATTGTTAAGATGGTAGATTTTATGCCATGTGTATTTTACCACAATTACAAAAACAAAACAACTCAGGCTGTTAACTAGCACACCAAGGAAGTAGAGGAGAAAGACGATCCCCGTGGCTTGGTGGCCAGAGGGAGCTGCAGGAGCAGTGGAACCTGAACAGGGCCTGGGAGGAAGGGCAGGCCTGAAGGGGAGAGTTCGGGTGTGGGAGCGGGCAAAACACTCAATGAAATGCACAAGACAAAGGGGTGTGTCCTGGGCGGAGGGACCTGTGGAGGCCATTTCCATCCAGAGGAAAGCATTTCATTAGAGATGATTCTAGAAGGGATACCTGCACTGAGAGACTTGTTAGGTGAAATGTCGTTCAGGCCTCTTCCAGAGGGAAGATTTTAAGATCTGCAAGGCCAACGAAGCCGATGTAAGTGGAGGGGCCTGAGGAGGAAAGAGGCCTCCACGGCCACAGAGGAGACTAGGGTCAGGGGAAGGTGGAGGCCAGGCTGAGGAGTTTGAATATGGACGAGCCCTGGGGAGCCCTTCCCCGGCTGGGCAGAGGCAGGCATGGAGGTCCTGGGGCTTGGAGAGACCCACCCCACAGGCACGGAGGCCAAGATGGTTGGCAGCAGAGTAAGAACCAGAGAAGGAGGAGGAGGAGGGTTCACACAGGAAGAAGCAGCGGCTCCTGGAGGTGCACTGGGTGAGAGAACCAATGGATGGACAAAAGGTGACTCTGAGGCTCTGCTGATGGAAAAACAGGAGTGTGACACTAAAACCTTGAAACAGAGGTGACAGTCATGTGGGAAAGGAACCGAATGGTGGAAGGGACATTTCATCCTGGCCTGCCGTGCAAATGAGAACCCCCATCCTTTATGCTGATGAGCCTCATTGGTCCTGCCCCAGAACCCAGCTACCTTCCACTTGCTTCCCTGCAACTCCATTGCCACCCCGCCGCCCAAGGCAAGCCTTCTGCTCTCCTGTGGCTTCACGGAGTGATGGGTAAGTGTGTTATCATTCCCAATATATTGACTTAGGAAACTAAGCCTGTGCGGTGGAATTACTTATTTTAAGAATAGCTAATACTGACAGATCCTACTTAAGAACCTGGTTCTCCTAACTCATATTCAGGGCAACCCAACCACAGGGCACAGGGACCTAAAAGGACATTTGCTATCATTCTCTTCCCCAAGTATTTTACAAACAATGTGGACCATTCAAAAATGCACACAGGTAAGACAGAGAGTGCATACCTGACTCCAGGATGAAATGAGTTCCTACCAAGGCAGGTGGGCAGCAGAAAGAGCACAGGCTTGAGTGACCCACGGGCGGCTGGAATCTCATCGTGGTGAGATCATCAGATCATGGGCACATCACTTAATAAGCCTCAATGTTTCCATGTATAAAATGGCTGTCATTTCTCCATTTATTTGCTCCTTCCATTCATTTGTCAATTCAGAAGTCCATACTGAACAGATAGTATGAGTCAGGCATTGTGCTGGGCACTGGCGAGAGAAGCTGAACAGCCATGCAAGGTCTGTCCTCAGGGAGCTTGTAGTCTACTAGGGTAGGGGCTGGGGTGGAGACTGAAAGAGGGTGTGCTGCTGTGCAGACAGGAGAAAACAATGCCTTGGATTAGAGCAATGGTTTGAAGACAAAGAGAAGAGAATGGAGGCAAGTCATGTACTAGAGGCAGAATCAACGGGGCCTGCCAATAGATTCGATGTTAGAAACAAAGGAAAGATGTGGAGGAGAGGGGTGTACAATGATTCCTATGATAAGAATTAAAAACAACATATACAAGATACTCAGCATAGTACCTGGTACATACAGGGGCTCAAAGATGGGAGCTTTACCTATCGTGAGCACAGAGGGAATTAGAAATGAATCCGAGTGAAGCTTCTGCAGAAGAGGGCAGGAGTAATGGAGGAAGATTTCTGGAGGAGGTGGATTTTGAGCCAAGCTTACAGCAGAGGAGTGAAGTGGGTGGACGTGGGGGTGGAGGAGGAGGGTGTCAGGACTTTCTGGTGGGAGGCAGGAAGGAATGGGCCAAACGGTTTTGGAGGGGGGAACTTTGAGTCATCAGACTTAAGAATCCAACAGGGTTATATAATATGAGAATTGTGCTTGGTACACAAGTAGGATGTGTGGAGGACTTTAAATTAAAATGGAACCAAACCCAGATCCTCAAAACCAATTCCTGACCCCTCTTGGAGCCATGAGCCTAGATTGGGAGTTTTCCCCTCCACTTTCAGAGTCTCCCCTTCTATGCACCTAAAGGAGGAACAACTTAGAGACTAAAGGCTCCAAGAGGCTATGGGGTGAGGGATGGGGCAGGCTGGCAGGGGTCAGGGCCGGAGCCCAGTGTAATCTCAGCAGAGCTGAGTCATGTCCCTGGAGTGTCTTCTAGAAATGCAGCCCACCTAAATACACTGTGGATTCTTTCTCTTTTGGCAATGGCTGCCTGTGCCATCTCTGCTTAAAAAGTTTTCAGTCCCCACTCTCCTCTGAGACTGAGTCCTCTCACCTGGAAAAGCTATATAAGCTTTAGATTGGGGTGGCCTTCCCTGGTACATCATGCCCAGCTCAGACATCATCCCACATCCCTTGATGGTCCATGTGGGCAGCAAAGGCCCAGCACCTTGGGAGGGAGTGGGGACAGGGCTGGGGGCAGTTCCCCCAACAGGCGGGGCTATGTCTTCCAGTCCTCATACCATCTATCTCTTCCTAATTCTCTAGCTCAGTACTTCTCAAAGTGTGGTCCACAGTCCCCTGGGGTTCCCTGAGACACTTTCAGGGATCCATAAGGTCAAAATATGTTTGTAGTAATATTATGACATTATTTGTCTTTTTCACTGTGTTTTCATTTGTATTGATGTGCAAATACAGTGATACCACCAAATGGAAATATTTTTCCCCTCAGCACACACTCACAGTTTTTAAAATCCACTCTTACTTTTGAATGTCCTTTATGGAGCAGTACAAATCAGTAATTTTATTAAATCTCAACCCGTGAGTGCATATCTCTTCACTATTCTCTGTGAGTAACTGCTGCACATGGAAACTCGATCCTCATCGCAAGTAAAAAGCATGCGTGAGATTGAGTTGTGACCTGAACTAGTTACTCCTCTCATGGGACATCATTTTTATTTGAAAGAACAACAGACAAACGAGCCAAATAGAACCAGAAGCAGGGAAACAAGGAACAGACTGACAGCGACCTGAGGAGCGGGGGAAGGGGAATAAGGAGGGAAAGAAGGGGAAGGGTCTAATCAACAAGCACGTATAATGACCCATGGACATGGACATGGGCATGGACATGGATGGGGGTTGACTGTAGGGGGCGGGGCAGAGGAGAGCAATGGGGGAAAATTGGGACAACTGTAATAGAACAACAATTAATAAAAAAAGAACAACTGATTCACGATGGTCATTCAGACTTGTGTTTCGGGCACCAAACTTCTCAAAAATGAACAAAGCAAGCCTGTCACTTTAAAGAAAACCATTGACAGACTTGTGGCCAGTGATAGAAGTTGACTTTGTTTTGAAAATTAGAATTAATGGAAAATGTGTCCTCACCCCCATGAATGTAATAGCTTCCCAGTACTTAAAATATTTCCTGATGAGGTCAGTGGTAACGGCAAAAAATTGGGGATTTTTAAGTCTTGTATAATGAAATGTGTCAGCATTTGGAAGATCTACATAATAACTCAGTGAAATAATTTTTTTAAATGTCCAATGCATGATTCTACAAGATCATTCATGAATGAAAAAGCCATTGGAAGTAGAAGAATCATCCATGTATTTTCATAAATACATGCCATAGAGTATAAAATATGTATTGGTTTCAAATGTTATATTGTAAAAACCTTTAAGAAACTATCATTTATTGAGTTTTAATGTAGTCTCAAAGATGAATATCCACAATTATCTGTGGATAACTATCAAGAAAACCCCTACCTCCCTGGTCTGTGTGTCTCAGTTGGTTGGAGTGTCATTCCTCGCATGGGAAAGTTGCAGGTTCGATTCCCAGTCAGTGTACATGCCTACAGGAGGCAACCAGTCAATGTTTCTCTCTCACTTCGCTATCTCTCTCTCAATCTCTCTCTCTCCCTCTTTCTCTCTCTCTCTTCCTTCCTCTCTAAAAGCAATGAAAGTATGTCCTCATGTGAGGAAGAAAAAAACCCTACATTTTTCAACTACATATTTAGATGAGGCCAGATTTTTTTTCACATATTTCAACCAAAACAACATATCCCAACAGACTGGTTGCAGAAACAGATGGGGTCCAGTCAGACATTAAAAAGATTTGTAAAAATGTAAAACAGCACCACTCTTCTCACAAATCTCTTTGTTTTGGAATATATTTTTTATTAAAATATGTTATTTCTGTGAACATGTAGTATCTCAATTGCTGTTATTTTTAAGTAAATTGAAAACAAATATTTTTTAATTTTCATTTCTAACATAGGAAATATTACAGTAGAAATACAATCCACACAGCCCTGGTCAGTGTGGCTCAGCTGGCTGGAGCATTGTCCTGTGCACAAAAACGTCAGGGCACATACCTAGGTTCTGGGTTCAATCCCAGGTTGGGGCACATATGGGAGGCAGCCAATTGACATTTTTCTCTCACATCAATGTTTCTCTCTCTCTCTTTTTCTCTTTCCCCTCCCTCTTCCTCTCTCACTAAAATCAGTAAACAAATTTTTTAAAAATATAAAAAGACAACCCTTGTAAACAAAGCTCATTGGAGTCCTCAAAATTATTACAAATGTAAAGGATTCCTGAAACCAAAATATTCGAGAATCCCTCTATAGCTCGCGCTCCCCATCACCACTGTTTTCTCTCCTTGGGCCTGGGGCCCTGCTGTTCCTCCTGTATCCTAACTCATAATGCCATCCCCAGACTGCCTGGCCCCTTCTAGGGATCCCATTTCAGGGTGGCTTGTGAGAGCTCCAGCTTGCTAGGTGCCCTCTGTCCTCACCACCTACCGCAGTCCACACACACACACACACACAAAGGATAATTGCTCCTATAAACAATAAAGACCCAAGTCTTCCTTAGGGTTGCTTTGGAAAAATCAACCTCTTGGGCCTTATTTTCTTCCACAATAATACACAGATGTCCATAGTTAAAAACCACTCTGATGGGCTGCTGTGAAAAGTAAATGAGCCAATGGGTATGTGGTAGATACGCTGCATCCGAAGACCGACTGGCTACCTTTCCACTTCCCGTTCTCTGTCCCTGGAGGCTTCCAACTGGGTGTGGCCAAAGGGAGTTTCTGGTAGGAGGTTCCAGAAGACAGGAGGAGAAAGGTTGGAGGGCTTGTCACTCTCCTACACGTACACCCGTGTCCATGCGCATGTGCACACCCAGAGTTCGGCTATGCTCCCGTTAGGTAGCCTCTCACAGAAAGCATCTCTTCCTCCCTTTGTCCTTCAGGCCTCAGGATGGGGCCTTTTTGGTGTCGGGCTACCTGAACACTCCTTGTTGGTTTCCTTTCACAACCCACACCTTGGCTAATAGCTCCTCCCTTCAATTCTCTTCAATCACATTGACTGGGTGTGCCATGTATCCTACCAGGATCTTGATTGATTGATATAGGGTGTGAAACATCATAACCTTAGGTGCATCTATAGCAAAGAAAGATCCTTGGCTTTCGGATCTAAAGTCTTCTGTGACCACGGGACATCCCAGTCCCTAATCCTCCTTCCTAAGGAGCAGGAGGAGACTTTCAACATTACTTTGTATTAGTTTTGTTTGTACACCATAGTGGTTAGACGACCATATACTTTACCTAGTGCCCCCCCGATATTTCCAGTACCCACCTGGCACCATACACAGTTCCCACAATATCATTGACCACATTCCCTGGGCTGCACTTCACAACCCCATGCCTATTCTGTAACTACCAGTTTGTACTTCTTAATCTTTTCAACTTTTCCTCCCAGTTCCTCCAACCCCTCCTCTCTGGCAACTACCAATCTACCCTCTGTGTTTATGAGCCCGTTTCAGTTTTGTTTGTTCATTTGCTTTGTTTTTTTAGATTCTGTGTATAAGTGAAATCCTATGGTGTTTGTCTTTCTCTGACTGACTGACTTCACTGAGCATAATACCCTCCAGGTCCATCCATGCTGTTGCAAATGATGAGGTTTCCTTCTTTTTATGGCTGAGTAATATTCGTTATGCACATGTGCCACAGCTTTTTTATTCATTCATTTATTGATGGGCACTTGGGTTGCTTCCATATTCCACTCAATGCAGTTTATTCTCAACACCCCTTATGTCCAAGGCATTGCCCCAGAGCTTGCAAAGAAGCTCAAGAAAAGAAACAAACACCCTGTGTTCTTCCATCTTTATGCTGTTGCTCCTAATGCTGCCCACCCCTGGAGGGCTCTTCTCTTTCCATCATTCAAAACCCTCGGTTGTTACCTTCTTAAGAAAACTTTCCACATCCTCAACCATAAATAATATTTTTCTTCCCCAAATACCTCTTTTAAGGCACTTATCTCTTGTTAACTTATATTATTCAATTTGATTCAATACACATTATATCCATTGTTTATTTCCTGCTAAGCCCTACCTAAGCCAAATATTGAACAGTACAAGGAAAACCATTAGACGGTATGTGCCCTGGGGGAACCCATGCTCCATCTGGGGAGATGGAAACATAAATTCTTAGGATGAAAGGGAAAGAGGTTTAACAGAGGTTTGTACAAAATTCTGTAGGTTCTGTTCAAGGAAAACATCTCGATGGATATGGGGAGATCAAGAACATTAGAGAGATGGCAGTACCCCCTTCAGGGTAGGGAACTCAGGCAGCCAACAGGGCACAGAGAATAAGAGCAGTCATTGTAGAGGGTGTTTGCTACATCAGTTAGCCTGAGGCAATGCCCTTGGCTCCCTGCTGTGTCTGCTGGTGGCCTGCAGGCATGACAGAGGACCTCCCTGTGCTCCGGTGAAGAAACTCAGAGCTATCTGCCTGCAGGGCTGGTGGACCAGCAGAGGATTGAGGACTAATGAAAAAGCAGGTGTTTCCCAGCCAGTCACAGCACTGGACCATGACTCTAATGGTAGGAGCCAGCATGATGCTCCAAACAGCCAGGAAGGACCTCAGGGATTGCTGAGCCAGGCACCAGCCCACATCAGCTGTTCTGCAGGAGAGGGCAGGCAACTTGAAATGATGTTGTGTGGACCCAAGACATCCTTCACCCCATAGCAGCACAGCATCTTGTAAACCCTCCACCATGACGAAGGAGACCAGTGAGAGAGAAGACATCTTCAAGACTGAGCATTTACTCCAAAAGAAGGATTCACTAGTTCTAGTCAAGATAAAACTAGCATAAGCTGCTGACTCCCTCCCCCAAATCAATCTTGAAGAAACTACGGCACAGAAAATAAGTCATGGATCTGAAAATCTAAACACAAAACTGTGAGAAATCCCTGGGAGTCAGTAGGCTCCCCCAAGCTGTCAACAGTTGTATGTGTGGAGGGAATGGATGGGCAGTTGAATGGGAATAGAGGGAGAAGCCCCAGTGGGAGATTAGGTGTCTGTAGCTCCAGTCTTGCACTGCCTTCTCCTGCCCCCATACACATGCATCCACAATGACCATCACCTATCTAGAGCAAGCAGCATCACAGTCCAGGCTTCCAAGATTCCAAAAGTATTGCTAGAGAAATCCTAAAACCCTGCTGGAATAAGAGTTAATGGGGCCAGAGTGTGCTTCCAGCTGCCCTTGGGTGTTTAGCTGTCCACCCAGCATTCTCCACCTTACCATCAAGGCTGGTAGATATACTAAGGATATGGCGACCTCTCAAATTGGTTTCTTTCAAAGGAGAATACCGGACAGAGGAATTGTACGATAAGGGAACATAATCTGAAAGGGACCCTAAATTGGGAAGGAGACAGCAGTTTGTTGGGACAAGTCAAGAGTGTTTCTGCAGGGGGCACTGAATGAAAGATGGTGAAGGGATTAGCCAAAGCACATACGTGCATAACCCATATACAGACAACAGTGTGGTGACAGCCAGAGGGAAGGGGGATGGGAGCTGGATGGAGCCTAGCAAAGGGTAGAGGGCGCAAATGGAGACATCTGCAAGAGTGTCAACGTAAATTTTTTTAAGAGTGTTTCTGCAGAACCAGGGGTTCTCTAGCTTCGAGTTTATGGTCTCCCCTCTTCTTTAAGTTCACCAAGAGATAACAAACTAGGATTTCAGGCCCCCCTCCACTACACATCACGAACAGAATAACTGTACCCCCAAGGGAATGTGAGTTTGAAGGTCAAAATAATTTGAACTTGAAGAATAAAACCACTTTTAAAAGAAGGTAACAAACTGAACAGCATGTATCCCATGAAGCCAGATAAACTGGGACAGCTAAACCAAGATTTTAAAATAAGCATAAGTATTCTTAACAGACAGAATAATATTGAAATATGAAATAGGTAGAATAAATCACAAAAATAAAAAATGGAAAATTATATGCGAATAATAATTGAAATAAATAGAATGGAAAAATAGTTTGATGGATATCCTCAAAGACAGAATTTGTAAGGTGTTAGGATCATGTTAAAAAATTCTGGAAAGCACCAGAAGATAAAAAGATAGAAAACAGTAACAAAAAGCTAAAATTCTTTTGAAGTAAATAGAGGTGCTTGTATCCACATAACAGGATTCCAGAAGAGTAAAAAAAACAGAGGGGATGAAATATTTCAAGAAATAAAAATTAAAGATAGAAGACCTCAAATTAAAAGGACTTACAGAGTGCCAAGTAGATAACAAAAAACTCACACTTAGATATAGTTTAGTAAAATTTAAAAAATCAAAGATACAAAACGCTTTTGAAAGCTTCCAGAAAGACAAGCAAGTCATCTAAAATGATAAAGATTTTCATTTCATCAGATTTCTTTTTATATTTATAGTTTTAAACATATATTTACTGGGTTTAGAGAGAGAAGAAGGAAGAGAGAGAGACACACACACATACCCACACTGGGGATGGAGCCAGCGACCTTTCTGTGTACAGGACAAAAATCCACCCACATGAGCCCCACTGCCCAGGCTATCAGATTTCTTAACAGTACATTTGTTGGATATAGGAAAACAGAAATATCTTCAAAATATTAAAGGACAAGAGCATTGAACCCAAAATTTTATATCCAACCATACTGTCATTTACATACAAGAGTGCTATGAAAATATATTTAAACAAATCAGACCTCGGAAGATATATCACATAAAACCTCATTTTGAAAACTCTTCGAAGAGCACTCAAATAAGAAGAGAAATAAATACAGAAAAGTGCTGCAAGAGAAATTCAACGGAAGAATGATAAAATTCCTCAGTGAAGCTTATTGTTGTCTGAAAAGCAAGGTTCCAACAAAAGATAAGAAAAACCATGTTTTCTGTTATGATAGACTACTGTTTATTTTCTGGATTTTTATATAAATAGTATTACACAGTGTGTACTATTTTTTCTGCCTGGCTGCTTTTACAATTTATTATGATTGGAGATTTATCCATGTTATATATTAAAGTTCATTTCATCTTACTGTTTCTATTCCTAAGATTGGAATGGCTCTCCTATTAGGTTCATTTATGTTTATAATTGTTGTCTTCCTGATGAATTGTCCCCCTTTTCTCTAGTGACATTCTCTATGTGGCAGTTTATTTTAATTGATGTTAAAATAGCTATTCTAGCCTTCTTGTGCTTATTATTCGCATGGTATCCACTTACTTTAAACCTGTCTGTGTCTTTATATTTAAAGTGTGTTGCTTAAAGGCAGCACATAGTAGAGACTTGCTTTTTAACCCACTCTGCCATTCTCTGCCTTTGAATGGAAGGGTTTAAACCATCAGCATTTAATGTAATTATTGACATTGTACTTAGTTCTGTCATTTTAGCATTTGTTTTCTAATTTTCCCCTCTTTTTGTTGTACCTCTATTCCCCTTTCCAACCTTCTTTGGAGTTATTTAAAATTAATTACTTAATTATTATTTAAATAATATTTATTTAAACAATTATTAAAACAATCCCTTCTTTAAGAGCACTTAAACAATTTTTGGTGTCCAATTATCAGTGACATTTTGGCTGAACCTCCTTGTATTATTTTGTAGTGTTTGCTCTAGAGATTACAATACATACACTTTCACAATGAAGTAAAATGTAGAACCATTG
>PVKM010039252.1:0-13833 GCA_004027735.1 Carollia perspicillata | reverse complement strand
CCCCGTTTTCCACCCGTCCCTACTTATCCTCCAGGTTCTAGCCCTCCTACAGATTCCTCAGGACTTTTTTTTTGGCCACACTGGATTGAAACCCATTCTCTTGTTCTATGCTCACCAAGTGCCCTACATGTCTCCTTCACACCATTTAGCACACTTCAAATAATAGATTTACTGAGGTGCATATGCCTTTCACTTTTTCGCTTCTTGAAGTGAGGATTATACCTGTGTGAGGCATTGTTTCCCCATTACCTAGGATGATGTTTGACTCATAGAATGTTCAGTGAATATAGATTGGATTTCTGAGTGAATGAAAGAGTGACAGTTTACTTACATTTCTCCTCACTTATGGTAAGTTTTTATATCTCATATTTTTGCTTTGGATGTCATAACAGTTAAAAAACCTAGGCTTTGGAATTTCGGAGACATGGATTTAAGTTTAGTGCTACACAACTAATGTGACCACACTGAAATTTCTTCACTTTGTTAAATCTCATTTTCTGCATTTGTGTATGGAAGATAATAATAATACATATCTCATATGGTTGTTTTGAAGATAAAATAAGAAACATGTTAAATTCTTGAGAGTATGGGTATGTAGTTCATTCACTGTGAGCTATTATTATGATTTTATTTTTTATTTTGTTAGAAATCCCTCAAGTCTCATCTAATTTCACTCCATTCTAGGTAAGAATGCAATTATACAACTGTAATGTCAGATTATTTTAAAATAAAGAAAATGTGTAAGTGAAAACAAAATCAAATGACAAAAGAGGTTCATCAAAATCTCTTCAGCAGGAGGTAAAGAGAGAGGACCTCTTCTGAAATTGAAGAACTCACATTCTTTAGAAATTTATTATGAGTTGAGAATGGAGAATTTAAGGGAAATATTGACATAAGTTCTCCATAGTAACAACTATCATTATCCCCATAACTTAAGAAGATTTATTGAAGTAAGATTTTGGCCATATAAGGGCTTATTTGTCTAGAGAGGACTGACATACAAGTGGTCATGCTCAATGTTAATTATCGATGGGGGTACATTGCACTGTTTTGAATGCAGAACACTGATGAAATTCTCTAAAGGCTTATCAATCCATGTGAAGCCCCAGGGCCAATTATAAACACAAGAGACTTCATTGTATTTCTGAAGCTGGCTGAAAACAGCTTCTATTATTCAAGATGGTTTTACACTTCTACATTTGGACCGCATCTCTCTGTGAAAATAGAGTGAGGAAGAAATAAAAAACCCTCAGCCTTACATATCTTTTTAAAGAACAGTTAGAATTCAATCTAGAAATGGATCAAAGTAGAGATCCAGACAACTTACTTAGCAAACATATCACTTACTGAACTCACTGGGAACTTTCATAAATATCTCAGTCCTCACAATCATCTGGAACAAGTATTACTATTCTCAATTTAGAGATGCAGAAACCAAGTTTTAGAAAGGTTAAGCTCAAGACTGGTTAAATAATTACAAGACCCAATGAGAAGTGAAAATGCATGATTCTTGTTCAAAAATTATTGGGAATTTGAAAATAGCAGCAGCAGAATATTAAACCAAGTGTGGTGCCATTCTAGATGCATGGCCTTATGTCACTGAACAGGTCACATGCCCATGAGCTAGCCCTGGTGTAGCAACTCACCCAGAGTCACAAAGCTACTGAATGGTAGAGTCACTGGCTAGTATTCAGCCATCTAAATTTAAGCCATTATTTCTGCTCTTCCAAAACTCTCATGTCTCTGAATTTTTACCTGCCCCACCACCTCACCTAATATCTGTTTAGCCTGCCTGTGTTCATTTGATAAGAGGTCTTTCTTACAATAGATACAGCTTGATAAAATTCTTGTGGGATGTCCGTTGCATTACAAAACCACATATCCATAAGAACAGAAGCGATGTTACTGATGACTTGGTTCCATTTTTGTTTTGTGATTTTGCTAATCATTTTTATTTCTTTTTACCATAGGTATACCGAGGCCCAAATGAATCATTCAGTAGCCCAAGGTCATGCAGTAAATTAATAGCAAATGGAAGAGTGGAGTTCCAGTATCTTAAACAAGAAACATGAGATTTGTAAAAAGTGAACAGTTGATATCCAGATCATCTCTTTTTTTTTTTCTTTCTGGTGCATAAGGCAAACTCTTCAATAGTCAGATATATTTTGGATGAACAGATAACCACTTATAAAAGAAAAACTCGATTGTGCCCAATAGCCAGGAATGTGAGAAGACCAGGTCTCCTGTCATGTCCCTTTTATTCTACAACATGGAAAGAGCTTCCTGGGTTATCCTAGAAAGGGTGGGCATCCCTCACAAGCAGTCATTTCACTTGCATGCTGGAAATTTTGACTCAGGTGGCCTGTGGAATTGTACAACTTTTTAAAGACAGCCCGGAGTCTCTGAAACTCTCATTAATGGCTGTTCGGAAAGACTTCAGTTGCTACAAAATAAACAGGAACTAGAAAAAAGCAAGCTGTCCTCAGTTCCTGGGAAAAGCTAACCATGCAAACAGTTCCCCATTCACAAGGGACTGTAAATTGCCAGGTAAAGAGTGACTCATTGGATTTCCGAATATTTTGTCTATTGGGTAATCAAGTACTGAGGCTGTTCAGGAAATATTTACCTCTCCTTTGTAGGTAACACATTACTATTAGGAGAGATGCCTTTGTTCCCAGTGATTGTACCATAAAACCCTGACTAAATTCTCATGAGCAACTTTGATACTAGTGAGATAGGAAGAGTCAACATCAGGCACACAGCTGGTTCATGTTGAGTTCCTCGGTAGATGCCCACTAATGCGAAAAATATAGAAATTGATTACTTGGTTGTTTCTAACGGTCTGTAATTTATAGAATGAATCTCAGGGACATCTACCATAAGCCTCCTGGCAAACTTAATTATATTATAAATATTTATTGAGTTAATGCTCTGTCAGTCCACGTGCTAGAAGTCAGCCAGATGGTGCCAGACAGTCTAAAGTTCATCTCTTTACCAATATCAGAACATGAGTTTTCTAAGAATTCCCAATGCCACTGGGAAGTCCTCTTTTCTTCTTTGAACTCAAAGTTCCTCTGTACCATTCCCTGGACCCTTAAATTCTAGACTGGGATGGAAGACCACCCAGCCCAGTGTTTCATAAAGAGAGGTCTGTGTACTACTAGTGATACACAGGGTGGATTGGGGGAGTAAACCAAAAAAACTTTAGAAAAATTAATAAGTAAGTAAACATTCAAACATACCATGCGAGGGATTCAAACTCTAAACCCATTTTAAATCTATTATCACTGTAATCCAGATGGCAAAGTTGATTCCACATTATAAAATCTATTAAGGTATTTTACCACACTGACATATTTAAGAATAAAGGTAAATTTCAATAGATGCAGAAAAAGTATTAAAGTTAATCTTTAACTTGTAAATACTGATGTCAATTCTCAGGATGGCAGTACTTTTTTATTTTTTCTACAGACCCCCAGCTTTACTGAGATGTAGTTCAAGAATAAAGTTGAATATACTTAAAGTGTACAATGTGATGACTTGACATGCATATGCATTATGAAATGATTATCACGATCAGGTTAATTCTCACATTTATCACCTCATGTAGCTACCCATTTTTTGGAGTGTGGTGAGAACGGTTAGATCTATTCTCTTACCTAATTTTGAGTATACAATACAGTACTTTCAACTACAGTCACCATGATGTACAGTGGACCCTCAGAAGTTACTAATGTTTAAGTGGAAGCATTACCCTGTGACTACCAGCTTCCCAATTGCCCCAGCCCCTATCCCCTGGCAGCCACCAGTTTGCTCCCTGTTTCTCTGAGTTCATCTTTTTTTTTCTTACAGTCAACATATAGGTGAGATAATATGGTATTTGTCTTTATTTCTCTCACTTCTTTCATTTAGCATAATGTCCTCTAGGTTCATTTATGTTGTTGCAAATGGCAGGATTTCCTTCTCTTTCGTGGCTGAATAATATTCCATGATATGTATGATGTGTTTGGTATATTAATTATATATCATATCTTACATTAATATATGTAATTGTATATGATACAAATATACTATAAAATATATTATGTATCAATGATAACTTTACACATATAATATATCATTTTTCCATATCTGGACACATAGATTGTGTCTATTTCTTGGTTATTGTAAATAATGCTGCCGTGAACATGGGAGTACAGATACCTCTTCATGGTCCTGATCTTGTTTCCTTCAGAATATCCAGAAGTGGAATTGCTGGACATGTAGTACTTTTACTTTTAATTTTTTTAGAAATGTCCACACTGTTTTCTCTAATGACTATAACGACTATATCAATTTATATTCCCACCAACAGTACACAAGGGTTACCTTTTCTCCACATCCTCACCAATGTTTATCTTCTTTAAAAAATAAAAGCCACCCTAATATGTATTTGGTGATTTTTTACTGTGGTTTTGATTTTCATTTCCCTGATGATTAGTGGTGGTAAACAATTTTTCATGTATGTGTTGACCATTTGTATGTCTTCTCTGGAAAAAAATTATCTGGGTTATTCAGGTCCTTTGCCTATTTTTTTTAAATTGGATTAATTATTTTGTTTGTTTCTTTGTTTGTTTGCTATTGAGTTGTATAAGTCCTTTCTGTATTTTGGAAATTAACCCCGTTCAAATATATGGTTTGCAATTACTTTCTCCCATTCCCTTTTCACGCAGTTGCTTGGTTTCCCCTGCTGTGCAGAGCTTCCCTGAGAAGAAAATCCTCTTAGCCTGATAGGATACCTATCGGTCAGCCTAGGTGGGTTATACACAGCAAGGTGACAAACAGCTGAAATCTCTGTGTCTCAGAACAACAAGGATTTATTTCTCATTCACATTAAGCTAAAGAAGCAGCAATTTTTGGACATTAGCAGTCACTATGCTAGAGAGAAAGAGCTCTGGAAAGTCTAAACAGGCTAACTGCTTGAAAGTCCAAATGCTCTGACCTAGTCGGGACATGTATTTTTCTGCTCATTACTCATTAGCCAGAACTAGCCACAGGGCCCTGTGCAACAAGGGGAGGCCAGGAAGCTTTTCCCATCATGAACTCAGAAGGTGAAGAACTCTACATATTTGCTAAAAGCACCAAGTAACCATGCAGAAATCTATACAAATTGCACAGCTACCTTCGTGCTTCATGGTAAAACACAAAAATATAACTTTCCCCATGAAACCAAGAGCAAGACAGGATTCAGTAATATACTAGAGATCCTAACCATCTCAGAAAGACAACATTAACTAACTAATTAATTACTTAATCAAATTAAACTAATAAGTGAGAATAAAAATGCCCATCATATACTTACTCTATATGCAAAATCTAAAATAAATAGACAGATATATGTTTTAAGTTAATAAGAACTTACAAGAAGCTTGCCTGTATATAAAACTAATATACATACTCAAGCGCTTTCTTATGCTAGGGACAGTTATACAATTCAGTTAAAATATTGTTTTCTAATAACAGATAGATGAGATCCCTAGAAATGAGTCTAGCAAATAATGTACAAGATATTTTGTGCAGAAAGTTTTAAAAATTATATTGAAAAGGTTTTTAAAAGTGCTAAAGGAGAAACATGATATACTCATAGATATAAATACCATGAGAGATATTAATTTCCCCAAATTAACAGATTGATTTAATGCACTGCTAATCAACATCTCTGCAAGATTTTATTTTCCTGTGGAATTGACGGCCGATTCTTATAGTTACATTAAAGGGCTAAGACAAGCCAAGACACTCCTGAAAAGGACAGACAAGACAGGGCAACTTGCCCAGGCACAAAGTGTGACTTGTTTGAAGCCACAGGAATTAGATACTTTAGATTTCTGCCGATGGAATTAGATAACTTAATGGAGTTGAATAGAAAGCTGAGTGATGGGACATGCATTTATATAACATGGATGACAAAAATGACATCCAGAGCAGTGGAGGAAAGGATGGGAACTAAAAAAAGGAGGCTGCCCATTGGAAAATAAAAGTACATGTTTCCTTTAACGCGATAGGAAAGAGGAACATATAAGTGTGACCTTGATATATGGAAATAAGAAAAGAGATACATCAGAACAAACAAAAAAGGAAAAGGCAGACAAATCTAAGTATATATTTAATATTAGAATCTCTGTTCATCAACAGTTATCATAAAGAGAGTGAAAACATAAGCCACAAATTTCAAGAAGGTATCTATAACATTTAACAACTTAAAAATGTCAGTATCTAGAATATACAAAGTATAGGGCATGCAACCATAGATAAGAGTGGAAAAGGACATTTTGTAAAAGAAGAAATACAAGTAACCAATTAAAGCTTTGAAAAATGTTCATTTTCATTAGTTACAAGGGAAATGCCAAGCAAAAGGGCATAAGATAACCAGTTTATGGCCTTGAGGCTCATGAAAATGAAAGTCTAAGAATTCTGATTATTGTAAATGCTGTAAACCAACAGCATTTCTCATAGCCTGCTGATGGACTGTAAGTTGATCCAAATACACTGAAAATGACAGTAGCTACTAAATATCAAAAACCCTGAATTCAGCAATTACGATTCTAGGAAGATTGCCTAGAGAAATTTGCACACGTACACCAGGAGACAATCTATAAAACTGTTTCTAGCAATGCTGATTTTTATTGAAACCTTGAAAAACTGGAAATATCCATAATCAATAGAATGGACACATTGCAGTAGAGTTAATACAATAAAATACTCTAGAGAAGAAAGGCAACTAATGACCTATTGTGTAAAATTGAACATAGATTACATTCCAAATTTAAGATTAATTGAAAGTACTAATTCATGAAGAAATACATGTAATATTCACATTTACATAAAGGTATAAAACAGGCATAATAAACAGAGGGATATATTTGTGAAAAATATATGTACTACAGAAAAACAAGGGGTAGGTAGTTAACACAAAATTCAGAATCCTGGTCACCTCTGGAGATTGAGGAAGGATAATGGGATGGAGAAATCAGAATGGCATGTAATCAACTTCAAAGGTCCTATAGTGTTTTATTTCTGAAGCTGGATGGAGTATTCATGTTTTTTTTTTGTTTGTTTTCTTAATATTCATCTATCTATCTATCTATCTATCTATCATCTACTTACCTACCTATACACATTAAACATATTTTTGTATACATGACATACAGTATTTCACAAGAAAGAAATTAAAAAATGGACCATGAGCTTTCCAGCAGTTAGAGAAAAAGGAAAATCCAGAGAAAACAGCAAGAAAAAAGGCACCAGCCTGTGAAAAGTATTGACTATGTATGGATGGACTTTTGAATAATGACACCTAAGTCAAGTATGTTTTCTTGAGGTTAGAAAAAGCTTCAGAGTCAACTGAAAGCCAAGTGGAAACATTGCTGGTTACGTATGTGCCCCTTTTGGGTAGTAAATTGAAGATGAGTCCCCTTGTCTTGTCTCCCCTTTCCAAATTATCTAGGTTCACATTAGGTACGGTCCAGATTCTGCTCTAAGGGGTGTGAGAAGGCTAAGGGCCCCAAAACCATGGCTTGTTGGGGGGAAACACAGAGCAAGACACAGAACAGCCTCCCCAGGCTGGCATTAACAACGTGTTGTCGGTGCTTCCTGCAGTGCTTGGTGCACGGTTATGCCCAACAAACATTTGGGGGAATACGTGAATAAACTGAGCTTTTGACAATGACGAGTCCTGGGAACATGTCTTCTTTGTTCATGCTGTCATGTTCTCTTTTCTTTTTTTTGGCTCTTCTCACCATGGCTAGAAAAACTTTATAACTTTTTCCCCTTTCCTTTTCAGTAGCTGGTAAGGGTGGGAATACTTGAAGAGGTCCAAGACAAACTGTGAATGGCCTTGATTTCCAATGGTCCTCACAGAGTGCTGACAGACGTCTGACATGAAGCAAGATTGGAGGAGCTGCCAGCTGGGGCCAGGAGCCAGCCTCCTGTTCTGCGGAAATCTCCATAGATGGTGGCAGATCAGACTCCCCTGCACGCAGACTCTGTGCTCTGTCTTCCCTCCTCTCCACCCCTTATTCCTCCCGCTCACGATGCATTCCCTCCCCTACCTGGTCATTCTCTTTGGCTTATGTTTCCTGAACGAGCCCTTTCTGTGCCTTTGCCCTGGGTGATTTCTTCATGTTCTCTTCGGACCATTATTTCTCCTCTTGGCCAGGAGAACACACAAGAAACTGGGGGCGTGTTGAGGCGACATGGCTTGAATATAAATTCCATGCTTTTGAGAGTTGATTAGATTTAGTTTATTTTCATTTTTGAATTGCATTATAATTTTTAACAGAAATACAGGGTGGGGGGGAAAGTAGGTTTATGGTTGTTCACATGGAAAAGACTATAATGATTGATAAATAATACAAGAATAAACTGTTTTGCATACTCATAACTGTAAACCTACTTTTGCCCCATCCTATATAATGTAGGTTCAGTGTAAATGAAATTCATTCAGAGCACCGTAGAAGAGGAAAAAACTATAAAAATCATCCAGAGATAACTATTGTTCCCCGTATCTTGGGGAATACTACTCTAATCTCTCCGTTTGATTTTTATGATTATTTTGCCTTTTGGAAATTAAGGGTGCAACTCACTACATAGTTTTCCTTTCCAGGTTATAACAAGCATTGGGAAAAAGTATAGAGAGTCAAATGCGAAGCCAATTAAAACAGAGGCTTAATCATTTCTAACTCGTGGAGTTCCTTTATAACGTAGGAGAATATGGCTGAGATCTAATCTCGAAGAGGGGTCCTCCCATCACTGAACCTCTGCCCTGGGATCTGCTGCGGGGAGAAATACTCCTGATTGGACTCACCTAGTCAGCTGCATGGAAAATGGTGCTTGCATCCCAAACAAAGAGTAGAAAGCAGAGAAAAAAGTGTCCATGGTGAAATTTTGGGCTCATCTGTAAGAGGCTGACTAACCTTGAGAGCATCTCCTGGTTCTCTTAGCATCTGGAAGCAGGAAAACCAAGAAGAAACCCAACTGCTTCCTTGGAATATATGAGGCAGAGAAAGGTGACTGACTACTTCCAAAGTTTGATACAGTAGCCTCACCTATCAGTGTACATTTCAGTTTACAACAGCAAGGATTAGATCAAGAAAACAGAAACCACATTAATATTTTTAACAGAAATAAAAAAGAAAAAAATGAGGTAACAAAAAGTCACTGTAGAAAGCAGGTACAAAGGGTGGAAGAACAGAGAGACGAGGCTGGGATTATCCACACCAAGAAGCATCGAGGAGTGGTCCTGGGGGTACCTGGCATATCGGCAGCTTGGAGAAGGAACTTCAAGGAGCTGTGACTTAGATCTCCTGGAAGGACAGAGCCTGGATGGAGCAGCTCTTTCTAAGGGTACATGATGAAACTACCCCTGAGAGTGTGGGGGAAAGTCTGGAAGCTGGAACTAATTGCCACTAAGTGGGTGAGGAGTCATTGCTAGAGCTAAGCTGATGAGAAAAGTAAGCAACCCAGAAGGAACAAGTCCCTTCAGCTTCCTCTAGACCAGGCTGTTTCTAGGGCCCAATGGGAGAGCAGTGACAAAGGACAGACATGGTTTGCAAAGCATGGACCCCAGAATCACAGTACAGTGTATAGATACTAAGGCTTACTTAAAATTGGGGTGCAGACAAATGGATGCCAAGGTCAGGGTTGCAGCCACTCAGCAGAAGCAGGATGGAACCCACTAAAAATTTGGTTTAGATATAGAGATTGACAACACCACATGCAAACAGCAAAACATATGAAAATTCTATTACTCATATAATTAAGTTTCCTGGGAAAAGCAGGACAGGCTCCCAAACTGGTCTGAAGATGAGTTTCAGGGAAAGGTGAGCAGCTTGGGGTTGTTACTGTGGTCCAGGTGTGCGCTAGGGTTGGATCACCCTGTGTGGACAGAGTCTTGCAGAGTTTGGATCTACTGCTGGCCCCACAGTGGAGAGCCTGGAATTCCATATCAGCTTGCTCAGAAGTGGGGCAGAGAGGAAGGGGAAAGGTTGAGACTTCAAAGCCATTAGCAGTCAAACATTAAACAATGGAGTCAGAAGCTTACTACACTCAGTGCTTTTGTTAGCATTCTCCACAACTGGGACGTTATTGGGTAGGTGGTGGAATGGGACAAGGGGAGGACTCCCTCTTTCAGCACCTGTCTAGTCCAGACAGTCCAGGGCATCTAGGAAGCTGTACTTCCTACTTAATATATTCTGAGCCCCTTGCCAGTTGACTCACTATTCTTATGAAATGGTCTTTGATACCTGTATGCCATTGCACCTTTGGACATTAACTGTGCTTTATATTATACCAGTTTTCAGTTGATAGGAATTGAGGTTGTTGCTAGTTTTCCTTGTATTTCTGAAATACGTAGTCTATGCTGACAAGCCGCTGATCCAGTCCTCAAGGACTTCTGGGGCATTACCAGGTGCTAGGCACAGGACTGAGAAGGAAGAAAAGCTCTCTCTGCTCCCCAAATTGATAGAGATGGGCCCCCACTATCAGGACACACTGTGACAGCCAGAGGCAGAAGGCAACCAGGGGAGGCACCAGGCATTATTTCCTTTCCTTTTTTAAAAACTAAATAATAACCATGAATACATGCTCATTCAAAAACTCTAGGCACTATTAAAATACATAGGTGGAAAAGCATGAGTATTACTTGATACTCGCTATCTTATATACCTATACTTCTAGGCCTTTTTGTGAACAAAAGTACACTCAGACACAAACACGTATGCATAGACACATGCACATAAACACACATACAATGCACAGTATGTATGTTTGTATCACATAATTGGAAGATTCTCTTATGAATTTTCTATTTCTTGTCAAAGCTGCACTGTCCTCATGAGAGCCCTTGCAGAATAACACAACCTCTTCTCCACCACTGGAATTCAGTGTTCTCATGCTGGATAATTACAAGACTGCTACCGTATAATCGTTATACACACAGTTGTATGCAAATACGAAAATAAATCTGGGCACAGTATCTAAAAAATAAAATTGCTGGATAACAGATGAGATAAAATTTAAATTTTGTATAAATCGCCCCCCCAAGAGTACTTATTTATTTATTTATTTTTAAAGATTTTATTTGTTTATTTTTGGACAGCGTGGAAGGGAAGGAGAAAGAGAAGGGAGAAAACGTGTGTGTGGTTGCCTTTCACTTGCCCCCCACCAGGGAACCTGGCCCACAACCCAGCCGTATGCCTTGACTAGGAATTGAATTAGCGACCCTTTGGTTCACAGGCCAGTGCTCAGTCCACTGAGCCATATCAAAGAAGCCTCCCAGCCAGGGCGAGAATACTTATTTAAATTCTCAGCCAGTGCTCCCATTTTAAAATTATCTTGCCATGATTAGTTATTTTTCATATTTTAAAATATTGCTATCCTAATGGGAAAAAATCTCTCATTCTGCTGTTTTATTTTCAGCTCTTTAAAACATGAACTTATCATTTAAAGATCATATCCATATTACCCACTTATGGAAAGATTAGATGCATAATGTGTACAATAACAGAATTTTATTTCTTTGACCTTTGTGTTAAATCAGGCAGAAACCCTCTCACCACTTTTTAAATAACATTTTGTTTCTAGAAAGAAAGAGCTAATACTTTGAGTAACTTTTCAAGAAAAATTACTTGTAAAATGTTAGAACATTTTAAAACAACTAATTAAATATAACATTAATTGAGAATCATTTTTATATTATGTTTTTCATAAAGACAAATCTATAAGGAAATCTGATGGATTATGAAGAGTTATTGAATAATAGTCTAAAATGAATTGGGATGAACCAGGTTGGTTTTTTTTAAATTTTTTAATTAATATTCAAATATGCTGAGTGAAGTAAGCCAGGTGGTGAAACAGGTTGGGTTTTTACATCACCTGAGTGTCTCTACTTTTTCATACCTCCTTATTGATCTTTAAGGCAACTTGATGCACCCAACCTGCCTTTTTTATCTTCTTTCCTGAGATACTGTATCTTTTTTCCAGATGAAATTTGTACTTTTTATTACAGACTCTATCCTATAGGATCCTGACTTCCATCATGGAACATAACCCTTGTGTACTAATTTGTACCATGGCTTCTGCCTCTGCTTCCCAATGCTATGACTGTGTGTATTTCCTTGGCTGTGAAAATCAAAGGCTAAGCAAATACTCAACAGTCAGCCAGAAGCTCATTTCTCAAGGCCTCCTCTGCCTCCTGAGTGGCTTCTTTCTCTGGTGTCCCTTTCTCTGATAACATGCATGATGCCAACCTGAATGAGAAACAGCCCTGTCTTCAGGTTCCACACAACCCCACTCACACAATGCAGCCATAGACTCAGTGGAGTTTAAAGTAGGATTCATATTGGATTAATTCAAGTAACGAAATGAAATACAATAGTATCTCCATTTTAAATATCTTTCCGCCTAGGCCTTCCACTCATTTTTCCTGAATATTCTTTGTTCTCTTATCTCCCTTTTCTCCAAAAGCACAAATCCACCTTCCCCCTATTCTAATGAAGAGCTAATACTTGCCTTTGTTTTTTCTCTGAAGTCCTGAAGTTAGTCAAGATCAAGTCTCTTGGGACCTTGATTTCTACCACAAACATGTATTAGGGAATTTTGCCCTATCAAAGATAATTTACTCCCCCATCCCCTGGGTGGTAGGGCAGGGGAGAGTAATGGGGAGAAAATGGGGACAACTATAATTGAACAACAATAATAAACAAACAAAAAACAAACAAATAAATAAAATATTCTGGACAGGTGGAAATTTTTTATTTCAAATGTTAGCATCAATAAAGAGATTAAATATTGTCATAAAAAGATAATTTACTCCCAAAGAGGAAACTAGTATTGGTCGTTAAAACAGTAATATTACATCTGAAATCTGGGGACATTTTACATATGAGCAGTTCAGTCTGGTTTTGTAAACAAACATGCAGCACATAATTACTGCTCTCTTTAGCCATGACCACTGGGCATGCCGAAGTCCTCATTCTGAGAAAGCAGATCTGATTTCTCTTTCATGGACAAGATCCAAAACATGCCTTTATTGCCACAGTAATTTGTGAGAAGGGCAGATTCAGAAGGATTTTGCTGAGAACCATGGAAAAAAAATAAAAGCATGGCAGAATGCAAGTGCAAACATCATGAATTTTCAAACCAGTAGGGATTTGTTTGGAATTAAAAAAAAATACAAAGTACAGTACGACAGATTTATGGGGTATTCCCCCTGAGCACTGAGGACAACTTAGCCATCTCTCTTGAACAATTGGTGTAGATAAGACAATGTTAAAAATATTTTTCACATTCCATTGAAGTATAATGTACATAAAGAGAAGTGCATGATCACAAGTGTGTGGCTCCATAGAGGTTCACAAATTGAAAGCACACCTGTAGCCATCAGCCGGATGAGGGACAGAACATTGTCCTTTGCCCAGTAGCCCTGCTCCCCTGCCCTTCCAGTACCCTCCACCAAGGGGCACCACTCTCCTGACTTCTGACAGCTTCTGAGAGACTCACTTCACCTGTTGCTGAACTTTACATTGACGGAATCATGTAGTCTGCACTCTTTGGACCCTGGCTTCCTTAGCTCAACATGTTCATGAGGTTCCTCTCTATTATTCTGATTTACTATTATCATCATTCTTATTTAATGTTATTAACTTCATACTAAAAATAGTATTTCTTGAACTACAACATTAAATTCCTTCTGTTAAATATATTTATCTCTTTTGTATTGTTAGCATTTGTTATTGTTTAGAAGAAAATAACTCAAAATCAGAGAAAACATAAATTATTTATAATACCCCCCCCCCC
>PVKM010039251.1:0-13831 GCA_004027735.1 Carollia perspicillata | reverse complement strand
GCCTGGGTTGCAGGCCAGGTCCCCAGTAGGGGATGCAGAAGAGGCAACCATACATTGATGTATCTCCTTCTCTTTCTTCCCTCCCTTCCCCTCTCTAAAAATAAATAAGATCTTAATAAAATGAGTTAAAAAAAGAATACTGGCCATACTGGATTACGGCTCAGTCTCATGACCTCATCTCCACTTGATGGCCTCTGTAAAGATTCCATGTCCAAAACAGGTCACATTCTGAGTTACTGTAGGTGAGGAATCCAATATATCCTTTTCTAAGGGACACAGTTCAGTCCACAACTTGTATTCTCTTTGCTTTGGACCCCACACCTCCAGGAAGGCTCCTCCCCACTCACACAGCTCTGGTTTGAACTCACATCTGTCTTTCAGGAGAGGGCCTCTACAGTTCTGTAATTAAATGTCCTGGTTGAGTGTTTTTCCCCAAACCAAAGAAACCAGCTACCCCAAAGGAATTTTAGGAGTTTTGACCATTCCCACTTCTCACAAGACAATTTTTTTTTAAAAGGCAGGTTGGGTTCTTGGTTGCCTTTTAGCTGCTTTAGCCTAACAGGATTTCAAAATTGTTAGGGTGTATACTTTTCTGCTTAGGTACTGTGCAACATTAATATAAATTTATTTCCTAAGTCCAGATGATTAGACATTTGTGACTTCAATGAAGTCAGTCAATGGGAATAATGAGGTGGTTTTGACGAACATAAAAATTTGAAATCTGGGTTTATAGAAGAAACGGCAGTCTTCTATGAGCCTCGGCATGTAATTTATTTCTGTACTTGATTCAAGCTGCATAAAATGAAGAAAATCTCGATTCATATCAGTAAAACTGATACCATTTACAGCTTAATAGCACATGCTGCAATCCCAGAATAGTGTTCAATTAAACAGCTGTGGCCAGAGTTTTATTCAGAGAATTGATTGGCTCACACAAGTTAACCCACTGGAGGTTGACAATGCTTTAAAATTTAGTGTAAACCCAATTTGCATGTGCCGATGTAATTGTGTTACTGTTTAAACTGTGTAATTTGGAAAATTGGATTAAAATTATTTACAGAGCTCCTGGAATGCCTCTGTAGTGCTCTGGGGTTCTCTGGAAGAACATAATGAGAAAAATCTGATTTCAGCCAGGTCCAAGCTCACCTGCACTCAACAATCTCACTCCCTTCTGCTTCCCCCAGGAGCTTCAGGTGTGCTGACTTCTCAGCGCCCCTGGTTAAGGCTATTTCAGGTGCTTTGTTTATGATGCTCTCCTGTCTGGAATCCCAGCTCTCTCCTGACTTTTGAGTCCTGCCCATTCCTCGGGTTCCAGCCCATCTTGCTCACCCCTCCACTCATCATCTCTTGCTGGCTGTCAGGCATATGTGCTGGAAACTGCCCTGTACAGTGCGGCTATCAAGACAGCAGACTACAGTCCTGTCCCGTGGGGCACCCAGAGGCGGGAGCAGGAGAGAGGTGTGAGCAGGCATTCCAAAGCAGCAAGGTGGCAGCTGCATAAGGACAAAGGCACAGCCACCTGCAGGATCACAGAGGAGCAAGGACCTAACACTCAGAGGTCCCCAGTAATTTCTAAACTTCCAGTTGCTGCCAGTTTTACTCTTTACTATTCATAAGTTTGTTCACAGGTTTTAGCTCCATTTTCTCCACCTTCATCCGCTCTCGTTTCTCTAGGGGCAGAGCCTCAAACAGCTTTGGGTTCCTTCCAGTGCCTGGCATAAGCATAAGCCCAAAGGTGTTTGGAAAGTGGCTGGTGTTGCTGATGAATACAATGAAGAAGAAGTGTGGGTGGGAGCAGATGAGGGGATCATTGTAGGCAGAAAGCTGTGGGGAGGAGTGACCCAAGTCTCCACAGTATTTCCCAGAAGGTCACACTGGGCCTCCCAGCTTGGCATCCTTGTAGGGACACATCCGGCTCTAGTGATAACAGTGTAGCCTCGTTCTGAGAGTATTCTTTCTCTCACAGTCCCTTGAAAGCAAGAGTAAGATTTTGCACCTTCAGACCAGGTGTGGCTGACCAGCCTAGAACCAGAGGTGTTCTGGTAGACTACTTATGAGCGCCCTGATTTATAGCACTTGCCGATGTCCATGGTGTAAATTCTCCCACTGTGGTTTGTTTCAAGCCAGCAATGTGACTTCACTGAACAAGGTATTGGGAAGGGAAGAGATGGTCACCATTGGCCAGTGTAACCGCAGCCCTGCCCAGAGTCAGCGTTTCATTCAAGAAAGGATTTTCTACTCAAACAGGACGCTCTGTCTTTGGTTAATTTTACTTGCAGTCAAAAATAGAATATACCAGAGCTTATTCACAGTACAAAACAGAGAGACGGCCTAATGCCTCACTTCCTTCTGTCTGTAACTGGCTTATGGATGAGACGGATCAAAGCCAAGAACAAGGCGGTATGTTTTGCAAGATGGTGAAGGTCCTGACCCCTGAGTATCTCATTGCATTTGAATTCCTTTTAAGATCCTAAACAATACAGACCAGATAGTGGACCGTGGAACTTGTGCAGATTCACATTTTAGTCCCATCCCAACCCCACCCTCAAATTCCAATCCAATAGATTTACCAGTAGGGCCCGTGAATGGGCACTCAAGTCTAAGAACCACTATGCTACAGAGAGGCTTCAGGAGAGATGCGAGAACATTCCTGCAACAATAGGTATGAGCCGGTCTGTGTTCTGAGCGCTGGGGTAACACTGACAAACGATTCACACACAGAATTTGAGATTTAATGGGGAGACGCTCTATTAAAACCCAGCCTGTTTCCCCTTTCCCACTCAACCCCCCAACCCATCCCTACTCTACCCCTCACTCCACCTACTATTACTCTGAGGATCCTTCCTCCCCAAATGACAGCTTTTCCAAGGGCTCTCACGGGGCTGAACTTGGCTCCCGTGGCTCACACAACCTGAGTCCTAAGTCCCAGGGGAAGCAGCAAGGCAAGTTAGAGAGGACAGAACCCCAGAGTCCCAGCAACTTTCAGAATCCCATGCCTTAGAAAGGGGCAGGACTGTGTCAATATGCCCATCCATTAGGGAAGACACTTCTGTCCGCAAGGCATTGCCACACCACTGTCCCGATGTCCTACCTTTGACGAGGTCAGTGCAGCTTTTTGAATTAGCCTCATCACTTCCCCTTTCCAAGATCACCTGCTCCCACTCACTGGCAGTAGCTCACTGGGCTGCAAAGAACTCAGCGGGATTGGGCTCTCCTGGCTGCACTTTCCTACCTAACGCAGGAAAGCTGTGTGTCAGTAACAGTGGTTGCTTTGACTGATGAGCCAGCCTCTGAGAGCTCTGATTAAAAGTGACTTCCCTGAGATAGTTATTCAAACTTCTCATTGAACCCCCGAGCCAGCGTCAGCATTGACTTTGAAATGCAGACGGCAGATATTATTGTTCTTTATCCCCGACACCCCTCTTCCTTAGAAAGCTCTTCCTGCCTCGGAGAAAGGGACTTCAGAGGACAGCAGTCCTGGCATTTAAAGCCCAGCTGTTGGAGTTCTCCTCGACGGGCGCCCCGGGAGTAAACACTCCTAATTTGTCTCTGTCTTCCCCACTGCACGGTCCCAAATTCATGAATGGGAGTCTTTGCTCGCCTCCTGTAATCAATCTCTCTCTCATCGGGAGAGAACCCCAGCTGGCAACAATGCAGTTTGTGTATCTCGCAGGCAGCAGACACCACAGCTATTAGAAGTGCGTGCACAAAGTTCATTTTCCCATCAAGAACTCCCTGGACTTTCTGAAACAAGCCGTCGCTGGGGAGCACACAAATGAGCCCGTGCACTGCAGCTGGCCCACCAGGGTCAGTGAGCAAGAGAGGAGGCCCCTGAGGCCCGAGCACTTGCCTCCTTGGCATGTGTCTGGCTGAGAGAAGCTGGACAGGGCCTCTCTGCCCACCACAAACCCCTTTAGCAATTAACGTGGACCCCCAACAGTGGTTTTTGGGAGGTGCCATTTTCTTTACGTGGCCTCCATCTGTGAACTCGCTGAGCTCCGTGGAGGCGGGGTTGGGTGGGTGGGGGAATACTATGACCTTAGCCATAAGTTTTGCTGGAAATTTCTGCTCCCTCTTTTTCTGCAGAAGAGTGACATCTGTGATGGGGAATGCACGCGTACGTGGTCGTCGGCCGCCCAGACACTGTTGTCCTGGTCCCTGCAGCAGCTGCTCTGCATCCTGACTACACACTGAGTGGAAGCGCCTGGCCACGGAGCCCGTGAAACAGGAGATGAGGCCCAGGTGAGGGGTGGAGGCCAGGAAGCTGCAGAGGGCTTTTCTAAACATGGACGTTCGTTACCTGAGACCAACACAAGCCAACCACCTTTTGGATGAAGGTCAAAGTTATTCAGGGAAAGTGTTCACCCCCTTAAAGCTCCTCAGGGCCTGCCATGTCTGACGCCTTGGGCACCTCTCTCCTCCCTACCTCTGGTGATTTCTGTTCAGTCTTTTTTTTTTTTTCTTGAGATTCTTCTATTACTGCCTCTGTAAGACAGCCTTCCTCAAACCGGATGCATAAAAACTGTTCTGTGTTTAAATCAGAGTGGGGAAGTCTGTGCCTTCTCTTAGCGACCCAGAGACCATCGGCACTTAATACTCACTGGGAGGGTCATTGCCTTCAGGAAATCTATTCCCTCCCCTCCCCCGCCCTGGATGATGAGTCCAAGACAGCAGGCCAAGTCCAGTTCCCTTGCTTTGGGGTTTGCAGCCCCATCCATGCCAACGAAACCAAGGGAAGGAGAAAGCCTCGGGAAGAAGCAGTCTCCTTGCTCCATTCAGTGGAAGCATCCCGGTCCCCATCCCGGTGAACCGAGATCTCCCTGGTGCGGAATCGATTCCCAGACCTGCATTTCCTGTCCCCGTCCCCCTCCTGAGTTCCAGCTGCTTGTAGGAACCCTATGTTGGTGCCATAAGAGGAGCCAGGGGCTGGAGCTCAGCAAAACTCACGACCCCTAATCTTCCTGAAACAGTTTCTCTGTTGGGCTAGCCCGCCTGACTCACGTGGGATTCAGTTTTACAACCTCAGCCCCTAAAATGACTAGCTGCTCCTTTCCTGTCATGCCTGTTGGTTAATGCTGTCGCCATTCTTCCTGCAAGGTTCTGTACTTCCTCCTGTAAAGGTTTCCTTCTTCCCAAGCTGGAAACCTCAGGTCCCCTTCAGTTCTTCTTTTCCTTTGCCCTACCACATCTACCCAGTGCTGCTCTTCAGAGTTTTATCACGCTCCCTCCTCTCCCTGTGGGCTCTGCCGCCTTTCGTGTAAGCGAGGTCATTACAATAGCCCCAGATTGGAGGCATTTTATGCAATATCTTTCCCTCTCAACTGGTGTGCTACGTGGATACCATATAGTTTTTACAGGTACTGATCTGGCCCCTCTATCCCCTGTTCAGAAACATGAGAAGGCAACCCACTCCTTTCAGATAAGTCTATAAAGCTTTGTTCGTAAATCTGTGTGATCTAGTACTAAATTAAAATACTTGCTCTACTCCCATTTTCTTGATGCATCCTTTACAGGGCCTGGGCTGGGTTAGTGTCCCCTCCAAATGCCTTGCTTCCCAGAACTTCAGAATGTGACCTTATGTGGAGACAGGGGCTTTGTAGATGAGATTTGTTAAGATGAGGTCATCCTGGATTAGAGTGGGCCCCATTCCGAGAAGGCTACGTGGAGACACAGACGCATGGCGGAGGGGGGGGGGGCAGCAGGCACTTGACAATGGAGGCAGAAATGGAAGCTGTGCTGCCACCAACTAAGGGACACCCTGGCTGTCTGGCCGGCAGCCACCAGAAGCTGGAATAGGCCGGGAAGGGCGCTCCCTGAGAGCCTTCCGGTGGAGAAGGACCCAGCTGATGCTGTGGTTTTGCGCTCTCAGCCTCCAGCACAGCAAGGCTAGTGCTCTCGCTGACAGTCAGTTAGGGCACTCTGCCACAGTAGCCCTGGGACAGCAGTCTCTCCCTAAACTGCCCTGTGCTGCCTCAGCTCCGCACTTTGGTCCCTGACTCTGAAAAGCCCTTCTTTCCCTTCTCGACTTTTGACATCTCTCCAGTTCTCAGAGGCAACTGAAATATTATCACAAACAGGACCCCATGGCCTGGGAGTTTTTACACATTTCCTCCTGCCTCTTTCAAGGTGGTCTCTCTCTCCTTGACTGGGAGCCAGACACCCCCCTACCCCTTCCTCAGGAGCACAGCCCCTCTGGAGCTCCTTTAGCTACTGCAGTAAGCACAGAGCCTTCGGTGGGCTCTCAGGCGTAAGAGAAAGACAGAAAGAACAGACAAAGAAGTAACCGACTCCCCGATAAAAGGCCGTGCTGGGCTTCCTTTTGTAGGAAAGGGCGTAGCACGTGTACGCGGCAGTCACGAGGTAGGAGGGGCCACACCTGTTTATTCTTCCAGTTTTACAATGTTGACTAGTTGGGTTATATTGTCGTTGAAGTGTTTTATATCCTTAATGATTTTGGTTTTTTTCCCTTCTTTCAATGAATGAAAGGGGGGTGATGAAATCTCTGATTGTAGCTATAGACCTATTTCTCTGTGGTTCTTTGGGGTAGGAGGAATGTGGAGGTTACAGGTTGAGTACTGGCCTCTCCGGGACCTGAGAATAAAACTGTGGTTGACCTTGGCAGGGAAGGGCAGCGTCCTGACACACTGTGGGAGTGCAGGGTGCGTGGACAGGGCCCTGCCACGGTGGCAAAGGTGGTGGTAATGTCTCTTCTAGAAAGAAAGGTGCCCAGCTGGGCTGAGCTACAAGCTAAGTACTTTCCATTCTCCTAATTCAGTGCCTCTCAGACTGGGATGAGCATCAGGGTCACCTGCGTGCTGGTTACAACACAGAATCCTGCCCCCACCTCCAGTTTCTGATTCTGCAGGCCTGCAGTGGGGCCCAAGGATTTGCATTTTTAACAAGTTCCCAGGTGATGCCATGGTGCTGGCCCGGGACCACACTCGGGCAGATCGCGGTAATGCAGCACGCGGTAATGCAGCACGCCTCCCCTCCGCGCTCTAGGGCTTACACCTGCTCTCCCTGTGTCTTGGAACTCCTCCACCACTGTGCCTCGCCCGGCGCCCTCCTGCCCATTTCATTAGCTTCTCTGAGTCTCCACATCGAGATTGGTTGTCTTTTCCCAGAGCCATGCTGCATCTCTGCATCACATTATGCAGTGACTGCTTGTTACTTGTCATCTTATCCCCCCATTGGGCCATCAGATCTCTGGGACAAGCTCTGTCTGGCTCATTCACCATTGCACTCTCGAAGCAGAGCACACGATCAACCAGTCACTGCACAGATGACGTCTAATTCCTCAAAGTGGTCACAAAAGCCTCACCTGAGCTTTCCATAAAGTCTGTGATCAGAATAATAATAGGGATGTCTGCACTGGAGGTACCTGGAAATAAGCCAGTCTGAAACCATTCCTTCCTTCTTGGGTATTAGACTTAGGCAGAAGGTGAATGGAACAGGGTATGGGGCTTGGGACCATCATCTCGAACACAACCTCCTCTCTGTGCAGTTTCTTCCCTGAATGCACACATCATGAGCCACAGGGCATGTGGCTTCTCCTCAGAGGAAGTGTTCCTGTCATTTCTTACCCCTTTGGGGAAGTGTCAGCTTTGTGTCAGTGGCAGCTGCCAGGGCTAAAGATGAACAATCCAGGTTCCACCTTGATGGATAACTGCCCCCAACAAATTGGTGCATGATCTACAGAGATCTTCTTTAGGAAATGTGACAAATGGTGACAGATGATGAAGGTGAACTGTACTTCTGCTGCCACAGACACCAGCTCTGAAGACACTCTCTGTGGCGGATAAAAAATCGTCCATCAGACAAGATCCAAAGGGAAAAAAAACCCACCCAATTCAAGGAGTGAAATTAATAACACTACTCATTTGGAAGATGTTGCAGGTTTCAGAGATTGCTTTCACTCAATTTTTATAATTATCAGAGAGAGAGGAAGGGTAGGTACTATTATTCCCATTTCCCCAGGGGTAAGCTGAGGCTGGCAGAGATTAAATGTCAACATCAAGGCCATGCAGTACACTGGGGCAGAGCCAGGGCATGGCCCATCGTCTTATTTCCCATCAGTGCCCCCTGCACCCTCTGATGGGGCGGTGGGGTAGGGGAACCACTGTCATTCCTTTTAATACAAAGCAGTAAAGGAAAGGCTGACGGGGAAGAAACATTTGTGTATACATGCTTTATTCTCAGGGGTGATTTATGAGAGAGGAACGACGTCATGGCAAAGCTCCTGGTTGGAGCTGGGAATTAAACAGAAAGGTGCTTTTCATCATTGCAGGTACACTGCATGCTACAGCGCCCGGCAAACCACAGGTGAGGGGAGTGGTAGGCAGGCGGTCTATGCCTTTCACGTGGCAAATGCCACACACCAAGCCTCAGCTCGTCCCCTCTCCAAGTGAAATGCCACGTGCATGCTTTATGGAGCATTATGGGAGAAAGCTGGGGCCCATTCACCAGCCTCAGGCCAGTTAAGCCTAAAACAAATTCATTAACTACCACAGAACTGATTACACCTGAAGGGCCATAGGCCCCAACCCACAGTGGAAAGCCTGCTGGACATGCCCCCCATATTTGGGCTGAGGCCCAGGCTTTGCACCCACAGCTTCCCTAACAACCAGAGCGGCCTTTGTTTAAGAGCATTCGCAACACAAAAGCACTGGAAAAGGCAGGCAGCTGGCTCATGAGCCAGGTCCCCTGGAGGCCATGTGCTGGACACGCACTCTGGATTTTTCTACCAAGTCAAGGCGTGTGAGTAGGAACGCAGAGATGAAAGGTCAAAGAAGCCAGAGTTATTAAAGCAACAGCTGAAAAGGCTCCAAGTTAGAACAGTAGCCTCCAATCAGGTGGAGAAAAAAATCATGAATTTTTTCATAAAGAAAACACAAGCTCAGCGTGGAAGAGGGAACAATTATTCATAAAGCCCACATGTTGTAAACGCATGACCTCTTAGCCCATTGGAGAGAGATTCCAAATAGCAAATGGCTTTGGGGTGATTAACTTGGGCTAGATTAACTTTGTGTTATAAATAGATCAAATCTATACAGTTTAAAGGTTACAAAATTATTTGTTTCCACCAATGCATCTTCATAAGCAACAGAAATAACAAAAAGAGGCATAGGAAGAAGACAGCTTCATTATTTGATTCCACCAATGTTTCCTGAGTGCCTACTATGCGTTGATGGGGATGTGCTTACTCCTTGGAAAAGACAAGCTCCCATGGGTTTACTGCTTTGTCCAGAAGGTACACACTGACTGAGTTTCTGGTTCCTGATGGCCATCATTTTTACCAATTGGTCTCAACCAAGGGACACATAAACATACACAGGCCACACCCTGCCGGTGTGGCTCAGTTGGTTGGAGCATTGTCCCATTTCAGTGACTGAAAGGTTGTGGGTTTGATCCCGGGTCCAGGTGCATACAGGAAGCAACCAATTGATGTTTCCTTTCTCATGGATGTTTGCCTCTTTCCCTTCCCCCCTCTCTCTCTAAAAGGAATGAAAAACATGTCCTTGAGGGAGGATTAAAAAAATACACACAGGCCACCCCTTAGAGCCAATCAAATCTGAGGTCCGGACTAGGCACGTGTGATGTTGAAAAGTTCCCCAGGTGATTCTGCCAGACAACAGTGTAGTCTAGTTCTTCCATTGTCCAGGTGTGCTAAGAGGCCCAGCTTGGAGAAGGGACACCACCAAGGTAAACTCACGCAGTGCCGCCCCTGGGATGCAGAATCCATAGCTTCCAGCTCGCCCACCAGCACTTTCTCCTCCCCCTTCTGGTCACTCACCAACCTGAGAAAGACTGTGACACCTGCAGAGTTGCACCCTGGTGATAAGTAGACAGCGATCCTTCCAACTGGGAAGATCTGGAAAAGCTTCTTGGTAGAGGGGGGATCTGAGCTGGCCTTGACCCACGGGTAATAGTGCAGTTGTCCCTAGTAACTACATCTGCCCTCGCAGCTCCCAGGCCAACCACATTCCTGCTAACACCTTCAGGGATGGGAGTTTGTTGTCCCTCCTGCTCTGATGAGAAAGGGCTAGTCTTCTTCATAGAAAAACTTCTGGAAATCAAGAAGACGACAAACCACTCAAGTGGCAAATGTACAAACTGCATGACCCACAGTGCCCAGGAAAAGAAATACAAATGACCTGTACGTCAGTAACCAGAGGCTCAGCCTCATCCATAAAAGAAACAGAAATTAAAATCATGCTACTGATACTGTGTCTTACCTGATCGACCAGCAAGAGTCCAAAGCCCTGTAATAGTTGGAGACCCATAGCCAAATGGTATTCTTGGGCATTTTTGATGGGAGTGCAAAACAGTGGGATCACAGTGTGGGGTGGTCTGGCAACATCTATCAAAATGACCAGTCGGTTTAACCTACGATTCAGCACTCCCACTTCTGAGTCTATAACCTCCACGTACCCTTGTACCTGTACGACCTCCCATAAATACCTCAAGGTGAGTTAAGGAAGCGTTGTTGGCCATTATGAAAGACTGGAAACCACTAAGGAGTCCATCAATGGAGGAAAAGTGAGCTATGGCCCATTCAAGGGTGGATTTGAGTACAGGCCAGCAAGGTGCAAGGCCCTGTGCTGGCATGGGGTCATCTCTAGCATGTATTTTAAGAAGAAAAAACCAACTACCCAATGCGTGAAATGGTATGTAAAGCATGACGCTTTTTGTGTAAACAAGGAGGAAAATATTGTGTGTTTGCATTTGATTGTGTTTGCATGAAGAAAACCATAAGCATTCTCAATAAAACAGTAAAAAGAAGTGCAGGAGTGACAGGTGGGGAGTGGCAAACAAGAATGGGTGTGAGCAATTGTGTCTATGCATCCCTTCTCTTTCCTGTTGATTTTTTAAAAAAGACTTTGTTGGTGGGAACAGTTTTAGGTTCACAGCAAAATGGAGAGGAAGGTATAGACCAGCCATTTTCAACCTTTTCACCTCATGGCACACAGAAACTAATTAGTAAAATCCTATGGCCCACTGAGAAATACATTTTTTTGCTGATCTAACAAGAAAATAGGTATAATTTTAATTCATTCACACCGGAGGGCTATTGTGTTGGCTGTTGTCATTTTTTTATTGGACAATCTAAGGGAAAAGTGGTCACCTCCCCTGACTAAATAGTCAGGTAGTGCATGTTTTAAAACTTCTTGTGGCACACCAGTTGGAAATCAATGGTATAGAGGTTTCCAGATACCCGCTGCTGCCCCCTCAAATGTGTGGCCTCCCCACTCATATCCCCCGCCAGAGTGGCGCATTGTTACAATCGATGAAGCTGCACTGACACGTCATCCTCACCCAGAGCACGTGGTTTACGTTCGGGGCCACTCGTGGGGGTTTGGACAGATGTATCGTGACAGGGGCCCCCATCATAGTATCACACAGAGTGGTTTCACTGCCCTACAAATTCTCTGCACGCTGCCTGTTTACCCCTCCCCACGCTAAGTCCCTGGCAACCATGGATCGATCCTGCTGTTGTTGCCGTGGTTTACCTTTCCCAGGATGTCATATAGTGGGGTCACACAGTAGGCAGCCTTTCAGATTTGCTCCTTTCACTTAATAGCGTGTGTTTAAACCTCCTCCATGTCTTTTCGTGGCTCGAGAGCTCGTTTCATTTTTCAGGTTGACCAATATTCCATGGCCTGCGTGAACCAGTCTGTCCGTCCGCTCACCCACTAAAGGACACCTACCTTGCTTCTGAATTTTGGCAATTATGAATAAGGCTGCTATACACGTCTGTGTGCAGGCTTGTGTGTGGACCTAAGTTTTCCTTTTGATTTCTGAATGATGCGAATGTACTGTTACCTCCTCCAAAAAATGAAATTTAATTTTAAAAAGTTCTTTCTCACATTCAGTCCAAATGTACAACTGGGCCATGATTTCTGCACCTATCCTGACTCGAGGGCCAACTAAGGCATACAGTGGGCCTTTGAAAACTGGGGGCTTAGAAGGGAGCAGCTCTTTGGGTCTCTCTTGAAGTTTCCCGCCCTCCCAACTCAAGGAGAGAGAGTCCTTTCTCTGGGATCGTCCGTGCTCGTGTCCATGCATCTTTACAGTGTGCTAAGAGTGCGTCAGAACTTGGACTCCGTAATGATGATTAACAAATCACCCCAAGGCCCTCACTGGGAAGCTCAGATGATTAGAGAGTCATCCCTATATGTCAAGGTTGAGGGTTCAATCCCTGGGAAGGGCACATAGAAGATTCAATCACTGAATTTATAAGTAAGTGGAACAACAAACTGATGTCCCTTTCTAAAAAAACAAAACAAAACAGAAGCACCCTGGGGGCTAACACTGAGGAAGCCTTCGCAGTGTGTAGGAACCACGGTGGGCAAACATGCAGCATTCCCCCATCTTTCCTTTGCCTCAGTCCTGTGATGTCAGCGTCACAGCACCCCCTGTTTTAGAACAGGACATTGAGGCCTAGAGGGATCATTTGTCAAAGGACACAGAGCCATCTCAGTCAAGTCTGGGGCCCTTGGATGCTGTCTCTCCTGTTACAGAGTAGCTGATGACCGTCCTGCACCGAAACGGAGAACAGTAACGGAACGCAGTTGCGGGTGGCACACGAGGGGCTGCTGCACACCAATCTCTGTGCTGGTCGCCCCGTCGCATTATTTCCTGTGGTCCTTGGAGTGAGCCTGAGTGGCAGGCCCGGTCTCCTTCTTGCTCAGGTGGAAACCGAGGCTCAGACAGGTTAAGAAACATCCCTGTGGCCACAGACTGGTGAGAACCGAACTGAAATTTGACCCAGGGCGGACTCTAAAGCTACCTGGGCTCCCAACCAGTCTGAGCCAGTGCCTCTCCTGCCAAAGTGTTTCTGTCCACTATAAAGGCAGTGGGATTATGGGCCTTCCGGGAAGTGGCGTCCGTAGCCTCCCACCAATGTCACGGTCCCTAGGCCTCTGGAATCCTCACCCACGGGCAGGTGGTCCGAGGTCTGCACCTCTTAATCATCGCCTTTTCCCACCACCTCGGGGACAGTCACCTCCAGTGCTGGGAAATGAGACAGGGAGGGGGTGAAGCGGGAAGGCGCACTTAGCTGCTTGCCATGACTTGGATGGGGGAAGGGCTGAGTTACAGGGGCTACAGCTCCTCTGTGATTTTCCCTGCATTTGTGTCTTAGCAACAGGGACCAGGTCCCTGCCAAGGTGATCCCCATACAGAATTGGGAGCCATAGACACTTCAGATGGCCCGCTGTCCCCACAGCGATTGATTATAACACACAGTGCTGTTGTTTTATTGTTCATGACATTAGAGTCCTCATGCATGGAGCCCGGGGAGCCTTCCCACATTGGGGGCCATTTCTTCTTTCTTTTCCCATTTACCTGCAATGTTGTGAATCACCGTGGACACACTGGGACTGAGAACCAGACGGGGGAGAACACGAGCCTCCCCCAGGACTGGGGACTGTCAACACCAGAGCCACCTTGCAGCCTCTAGGCTCATGAGAGTAGGAAGACTGTGGGGACAGAGTTGGAGTCAGCTTTAAGAAAACAAGTCAAAGAAAAGCCAGGGTTGAGTAAAAACTGCATTTGTGAGGAGAATTCATGGGCAAAGAAAAAAGTCTTCTCAGGAGTAAACATGATTTTTTATTAAAACTCAAAACTTGCCAAGTGTGTGGAGCTTGCTGTCTGATTATTGTCCACGGGGAATTTGAAAATCGGGGGGAAAATAATGCACCGAGGAAAAAGTGCTGCATCAGGGAAACTGGCAGAGCAGCAGCCGAGGGCCCGGGAGGCTGGTCATTACCGATGCAGGAGCTGGGCGGTGTCAGGTCTGAGAATATCATGTGGAAGCTCCAGGGGAAAA
>PVKM010039250.1:0-13826 GCA_004027735.1 Carollia perspicillata | reverse complement strand
CTCTGGTCTTCACAGTCCCAGTTTTTGACATTCAGATCTCACCTTAGATGTCACCACCTCAGAGAAGCCTTCCCTGGCCACCCGGGCCAAAGTCGCTGCCCAGGCACACTTGGTCACCTCACTCCATTTTGCTGCACATTTGTGTCGGCTTCTCCCTTTAGGTTGTCAGCTCCCGAGAACAGAAACCTTGTCTGTCTTTTTTCCTTGCCGTGTCCATGCTCCCTAAGAATTTATAGAGTGGATAAGTAGAAACCTGACATTCTGCATGAATTTTACTTCTAGAATTTCTTTTATTTTTTTACATGCCTTGAGAGATAAAAGAGGAAGGAGAGGTTCAGGTGTGCACTGGAGAGAGAGCACGAGCACCCGGGGGAGAAGCGGGCTGTGGAAAGGCGCCCTGGGGGTTCTTCAAACAGACTTACCTGCTGCTGCATCGCAGATAGCTCCTCCTGTACTGATAGGCTCCCCATTTAGATTCTGTGGCCAAAAAAAAAAAAAAAATACTTCATGTACTTTTAGTCCCCAAATATTTCATTTTCTAAAGCTTTTTAATTTGCACTTGGTCGAGGGAGCTGTTTCTATGTTGAAGTACTGTTTTTTTCCAGCAGTTTTAGATTCACAGAAACACAGCAGAAAGTAGAGTTCCCAGACCCCAGAATTCCCCTGCCCACTTTTCCCTGTTAACTTCTTGCATTCGTTTGGTGTATTTGTTACATGGAATGAATCATTTCATAATCGATTCGTCATTATTAGCTGAGGTTCACTTCACAGTTTGCGTTAGGGTTTACTCTTCATCCTGTATTCTGTGGGATTCAGCAAATGCATGACGTCGTGTAGTCACCTCAATAATACCGCTGCCTAAAAATGTGCTGCCCTGCATCCTTTGCTGTAACCCCTGCAACTGCTGATGTCTTTCCGTTCTCCGTAGTTTTGTTGTTTCCAGAATGTTACGAGGTTGGAAACAACCGTTTCACACTGGCTTCTTTCACTTAGCGGTGTACATTTAAGGTTTCTCCATGTCTTTCGGTGGCATGAGAGCTCGTTTCTTACCCCTTAATAGTATTCTGTTGTGTATGGATGTACCGTAGTCGGGATCTCCGTTGACCTATTGAAGGATGTAAAGAAAAAGAGAACAACTTTTGGCAGTTATGAATATAAGCTCCTAAAAACATTCCATTATAGGTTTTTGTGTGCACGTTTTCAACTCATTTGTACAAATACCTGACATTTCTTCTTGTTTACTTCTTATTGCCTGCTTTTTTCTCCTCTGCTTCTCCCATGGGCTCCATGAAGATAGTGATTTGGGGGAGGCGGGGCAAGGGGCAGCTATTTTATTCATAGATAATATCCCAAGTACCTAGAACTGTGCCTAACATTTCAGCAGGTACTCAGTAAATATTTGGCAGTCTTACATTTAGACATGTCTAGTACATAAGATAACACCAAGGAAATGCAGTCATTTATAAGTTTGATTTTAGTTCGTGGCCCACTATTACATTTGTATGTGCTAAACCTAACAAATGTGTGTTCACTAGAGGTATTAGCTCCTAAAACATCCTGCCATTGTCGGGAAAATAGGCAGTGCAGAGCTCTGGACTGTAGTCTCCTTAACCGCACTCCAGCTCTATGCAGAACCTGCTGCGTCTGGTATAAGAGAAGAATTCAGTGCATTTTTCCCTCCTCTCCTCCTCACAGCTCTTGGCACTTTAGTGTGTAATGTCATTTCTTAAATCAACAGGTTTGGGACTTAAATTTCATCCTGTCTCTGTATTTGCCGTAGCTGATTATAACCTTCGCTCCATGCCGCAGTGGACCCCTGATCATCCCTGGTCTTGTTTTCTTTCTCCCGTCCCGGTCGAGCGCTCTTGCCTCGTTTCCAGAGCGGCTGCACTTGGTCCAACAGCAGAGCGTGTGCACCTTTAACTCTGCTCCGTTCCATGGGTTGGCCTGGATCTCTTTGCCTCTTCACGTAAAACGTATTTGTGCAGTTTTGATGCCTGTTTTAAGAAATGTACATGTATCCGACCTTACGGACCCGACTTGGTAATGTTTGTATATTTTTTTTATACGTAGTTCTAAATGGAGCTCCTGGGTTTATTAACTTGTGTGATGCTCTGAATGCCTGGCAGCTGGTGAAGGAACTCAGGGAAGCCTTAGGCATTCCAGCTGCTGCCTCTTTCAAGCACGTCAGCCCAGCAGGTGAGTGTTGGTCCCTGGACTGCCCTGGGATGATTCCAAACGCACTTCCTTGTAATTTTAAAAAGAACGTGTGAGTTCATGTGCAAATATAGGCATTCTGTGAAGTCCGAAACTACTATTTCTCAAGTCTGTTAACACCTTTAAGATAGTAACATGATAAAACCTGATAATAAAATAACACATAGGTATCATTTACATATACATCATCGTGTAACATTGTCAGGTAAAAAGATTAGGAAATGGGTTTTTGTAGTGGAAAGAGGAAGTTTTAGAAAATAAAAAGAATAGCTTAATGCAGTGTGACTGACTGGTTTCCCACGTGTGCGAGAGGGGAACTGATAGACCTAAAGAGGTGGTTCTCAGGACGCGTTATCTGTACCTCCTTACAGCCATTGTATGAGGGTGTTCTTTTTAATTTTGGTTTTGGGTGTTTTTTTGGAGGGGGCTTATGTTTAAGTCGTCTGCACAACTTATTTATAATACCAGGTCTGTTGAACAGTCCAGCACACTAGTTCTCAAATATTTCTTCAATATTAAAACAATATGAGCAGGGGAGAAATACACATCGTGTGGTAAGAGGCAGGATGCACAATCTGGAGTGGAGTGAACTAGCTTCATTCCCGTGCCTGGTGCTGGCCAAGTGCAGACACGTGGCTTTGTCTTCAGAGGCCAGAGAGGGGAGGGTCTCTCCCCCGCACCCTCCCCTGCAACTGTGATTTCGATGTTCCGTTATCTGGCCAGATTTTTCTTTAATGTGGCACAGGCACTAGAATTTACGCTGCGTAGACAATGTTAAGAAAAACGTTGCCTTGATTTAGGAGTTGACAAGGAGTAACTTGAGGTTTGGGGTTTATTTTGTGGTTTTCTCTGTCAGGTGCGGCGGTTGGGATTCCGCTCAGTGAAGATGAGGCCAAAGTCTGCATGGTCTACGACATGTACGAGGCCCTCACGCCCACATCAACTGCGTACGCACGAGCAAGAGGTCGGTGGAATAGCGGGGTTTTTTAAGTAGATAAGGCAATATTTTATCATAAGTAGAATAAAATAGTAATAACTTTATTCATTATAAGATTTCAAATTATCTTTAATATGTATTTTCATTGATACTTTTTTTTAAAGATTTTATTTATTTCAGACACAGGGGAAGGGAGGGAGAAAGAGGGAGAGAGTAACATCACTGTGTGGCTGCTGCTTGTGCAACCCCCCACCGGGGACCTGGCCGCAGCCCAGGCCTGTGCCCTGACTGGGAATCAACCTGGCGACCCTTTGGTTCACAGGCCTGTGTTTAATCCACTGAGCCACACCAGCCACGGCCTGTTTTTATATTGATACTTTTGAATGAGTGCCTTGGAATAAGTTTGTCTATAAAAGTGTGTTGGTATTTTAATGTGATAAATGGAAGCATAGTTGGCACCTGGTACATGTAATTTCAGATTAGGCTGTGAAATGCATTTGAATTGCTTAATATATGACTAAAATCGTATGGTCATTCTGGCTATACTGAACTTTCTTAGAATTGTATTTTCACAAATACCTAATTTGTGAGTTTAATAATCCGTGCATGTTGTTACAACACTTACGGAACACTATCGAGAAACCTGATGTTACAGTTCACCTCCTGTAATGGCTTAGTGAACTGTGGCTCACAGGCTGGATCCGGCCCGCCGCCTGTGCTGTACAAATGGTTCGATTGGAACAGGTTCACGTCCTTTGTCCACGTGGTGTCAGTGGCTGGTTCAGAACCACAACCAGAGTTCAGTGGTTGCACCAGAGACTGCGTGGCCACAAAGCCTAAAAGCATGTACTTCAGACCAGTCACAGAAAAAGTTTGCCGAGTGCTGCTCTAGAAGGTAAAGCTAAAGGATGCTTTCTCCCTGAGCATTTCAATTAAGTGACTGATTAATCTGTTATTTACATCTTGTGTAAAGAATAACAGATTTAGAGAAATGGATTGTGATCATACTGGGGTTTTTAAACACCATCTTTTTCCAATTTGTGATAAATACCTCTTTAATTTGTGTTCTCAGGAGCCGATAGGATGTCTTCATTTGGTGACTTCATTGCATTGTCTGACATATGTGATGTGCCTACTGCTAAAATTATCTCCAGAGAGGTTGGTGGCTATTTATGTATCTTGATCCATGTGTAACTGAGTAAAGCTTTACCTGTTCAGTGTTTACTGAAACTATAGCCTATAGTATTTATATTTATACCATGTATAAATTAGTTACTTTACTGCAAACTACTTTGTGAGTCTGTAATGAAAGAGATTGTATAAAGGGAAAATTGATTAACCACTTTGAAAAAGTAATCTCCATCAGCTGAGTACCAAACAAACATTCCCGAAAAGTGAGGGCGGTGCTGGGTATGGGGAGGCAGACGAGGAAAAAGATAGCTCAGACAGCTAAGAGAGGGAAAAGCCGGGTAAGAGTGAAGCCTGAAGGGGCGTGTGGCTTGACAGTAAGTATTTAGTCACTTTAGGGATTCTTCTCGTGACCGCTGTCATCTGCAACCAGAACATGTGCTTCCTACTGCAAAACACCACTCTGTGAACAGAATAGTAAGAAGTTGTTTTTCTTCCTCAGGGTATTAGAACAAATCATTTGTGTATTAGTTAAAACTGAAATGAACAACAAAAACTTTGAAGGGACAGCACATGAGATGAGTTCAGCTGTAGAAAGTTGTATCCTGCCCTGGCTGGTGTGGCTCAGTGGATTGAGTGCGGGCTGTGAACCGTAGGGTCGCTGGCTCCATTCCCGGTCAGGGCACAGCCTGGGTTGTGGGCCGGGTCCCCAGTAGGTGGTGCGTGAGAGGCCACCACACATTGATGTTCCTCTCCATCTCTTTCACCCTCCCTCCCCCCTCTCTAAAAATAAATAAATAAAATCTGTAAGGAAAAAAAGTTGTATTCCAGTAGAGCCTTATATTTCCCAAGTATAGTATAGTAAGTGCTCACTTAACGTTGTAGATAGGTTCTGTGGCGTTAAGCAATATAAGCAACACTGTGTATAAGGAAACCAATTAATTCATATAAACAAGAGTTGAAGTTCCTTTAGCATCTTATCAACAAAATGACATTATCTGAGGACCTGCTATGTTGCATTATGTGTTCGAGGTAGAAACAGTAATTGTGGCTACATTATTTGAGGTTAATAACTGTCTCTAGACTCTTAAAGAGGTGTTCTCTAATGTCTTAAAACAGGAAATACTTATTTACAGGTATCTGATGGAATTGTTGCACCAGGATATGAAGAAGCAGCTTTGAAAATACTTTCTAAAAAGAAAAATGGCAACTACTGTGTTCTCCAGGTTAGTGATTGTCGTGTCTGAAACAGTAATTGGCTCTTACTCTGTGTCTCTTTTTCCCCACATTTAATCTTCCCTTTATGCTGACACTGTTTACTGCAGTTTCTTTATCCTTAATCCTGTAGTTTATTATTTTTTATTGTTGATTTGGGGTTTAAGAAGAGGGTATCTTACTTACCCTTCATAAAGAATTAAGATTTTTAAAATAATTAGTATATTTACATGATTTTCTATTCAAAAGGTATTGGGGGCCATTTGACGAAAAGTCTTCTCATCTTTACCTTCTGCCATGGTTGCCCTTTTAAGAAGTACCTAATATTTAACATCTTTTGCTCATCTTTCCTGACACACATGTTTAGCACATATGTGTGTTTTTCTCCTTTCCTTTCGTTCCCTCACTGACACAAATACACAATGCTTCGCCCTCTTGGAATTTTGTCCCACGTCTGCGAATCTCATCTACACTGTCGCCAGTCTTTAGCTGCTCCATGATCCCTGCACCGAGTGACCCGGGGGAGGAGCCGTGGCTGTGAAGTCACGACAGGTTGTAATTTGCATAGTCTTAGGAATCGTACAGGACGCTTTGTGTTTAGCAGGAAAGTGCAAAGTTTTCATATCTCGTGACACCATTGCCAGCCTTACGTTCTTAAACTTTTTCATCTTAGTAAGATAGAGGAAAACGGCATCTCACTGTAATTTTATTTTTTTCATTATAGTGGGGTGAACATCTTTTCACATTTAAGAGTATTTTTTTACTTTCTTTTTATGAACTGTCTGTCCATACTCTGCTTATTTTTCCAATAAGTTGGTGAGATTATTTTTCTTACTAATTTTTGCAAGCTTTCAGGCCCAGGGAAACTAGCCTATGGTCTAGGATTTTACAGTGATAAAGCAAAGAGTTAATTGAGTTGAAAGTAAAAATTCATAATGCTGTTTTTCAGAAAGTACTGACGTCAGAAAATCGGTAGAACCCCAGCTCCCTATAACGGAAGCTATTAAGTACTTAACTTTCATCGTAAGGTACCAGTAATTGTATGGTTCAGCATAGGGTCCACGTCAGCCTTTTTGAGGAAAGAAGGAAAAAGACCACTTTAAATAAACATAGTTTTTTTTTCCTAAGCCGCTTGACAAGTTAAGCCATTCAGTTAGCTGCCACTGTGTTTTCCAGTTTCTTAATCGTGCCTTCTGATGTTAAGTGTGTTAAGCACATGTGGCCGCCAGCAGGTACAGGCAGCAGCACAGAGAACGTTTTCCGGACCCTGAGCTCCTCATCGTGACCCCCTTCAGCACCTGACAGTCCCACAGTCGAAAGTGTAAAAAGTCGACTGGAGCTGCCCCGGTGCTGAGAGAATTTGGCTGGGTTTGCGTGTGGACACACAGTGACAGCCGTGGGACCACTTAATTCCTCCTGGCTGATGACAGGTTTCTTTTGACATCAGCTAATAGGAAGGCACATCCCAGGATTAGAAACTGTGTCATACAAAGGAAGGAGGAAGATGTGAGAATTCAGGCAAATGCAAAATAAGCAGAATTAACACAAGGATCTGCTTGTAAGTTATAGACATGAGTGCTTTTTAGTCAAAGATCACTCAAAGGATAAATGAAGAAGTGCTGTCAGATTTAGAAAAATATCTAGGGAGAAACTGGTCTTAACGCAGATTATTTCCATGTCTTAATATCTTTTCAGTTCAATATTTAGGAGAGAAAGATGGCAATAAATGACAGACTCCCTTTCAGGTAGCAAAGACAACAAAACCAGTCATGTTTTCCACCTTTTAACTTCTTCGTAACTTGTAGTTCAAGTGTGAGCTAGATATTTCATAGATTTTCAGAAAAGGGGGGGAATTCGAATTTAATTTTTGAGCCACTGTTTGTTTATTAGCAAATTTTGTTCTATCTGCTTGATCTTTCAGAAGGATTGTATAGATAGTACTTTTAGTTCATGCAACCAAAAATGTACTCGCTGGAATCATTGGTTTTAATATGTTACCTAAAAATAGTGAAACCCCATAATACCCTGTAGAGTTATAAAACTAAAATTTTTTGGCTCAAAATATTGGTGCCTGGCCTTTCTTTCATACCCATACTGAATTGATTTTATGTATACTTAAATTGGGAAAAAAGTCCATATACCCTTGCTTACAAAGAAATCCTTTGTGTATAAATTAAATGAAAATTTGTGGGGGATGTAGGTATATTACTTTTAACTCTCTATATCTGTATTGTAGATGGATCAGTCTTACAGTCCAGATGAAAATGAAGTTCGAACTCTCTTTGGTCTCCGTTTGAGCCAGAAGAGAAATAATGGTGTCATCGACAGGTCATTATTTAGCAATGTTGTCACCAAGAATAAAGATGTAAGTTTGAAAATACTGAACTAAATGTTAGTAACTCTGTAGGTGTGTTTTTAATATTTATAAGGTTGCGCATTTATTAAGGCCCGTATTTAAAACTGGATGATATACAAGTGGCGACTGCATCTTTGAATCATTAAGTAAGCTTGAGAACTTAAAAAGTGGATAAAAGACTATATTAGAAGCTTCTGTGAATATGTGTAGACACAGGTTTATCTTCATTTATTCATAAATGGGATCATGATAACTGTTCTGTTACTTGCCTTTTTTCATGCACTAAGCTACAAATGTGTGTCTCTATCAATAAACATATATCTACATCTTCATCTGAAAGGCCACACAGCAATTCAGGTATTGATGTACTATGGCGGATAATTTGGTGCTTTTATTTTTAGTGCTGTGATCAGTGTTGCTTTGAGACAAGATTTTGCTCTTGTGGTTTTTTTTTTAACTTTATTTATTTATCTTTAGAGGGGAAGGGAAGGAGAGAGGGAGAGAAATATCAATGTGTGGTTGCCTCTCGTGCGTCCCCTGCTGGAAACTGGCCTGCAACCCAGGCATATGCCCTGACTGGGAATCGAACCACGATCCTTTGGTTTGCAGGCCCGTGCTCAATCCACTGAGCTACACCAGCCAGGGCCTGCTCTTGTGTTCTTTGTCATCTTTTAGGAAGGGTATATTCCTAGGATAATAATGGTAATTTTTTTTTTTTTTTGGTAATTATGTGTTGTATCATTTAACACAATAGCACTCCACGGAGCAGAGAGGGGATTACTGGCATCTCTATTGTAGAGGTCACAAAATTGTGACACAGTAGACAGTCCCGGTTATGCAAAATGGAAACGGATGAGCTGGTAAACGTTTTCTGAAATCTCTTAACTGGGCCTCCTGTTTTGAAGGATGTTTTCGCTGAGTCCAGCGTTGGCTCTGCTTTTTTTCACTACTTCAGATTTGTCACTCCGTTGTTCTCTGGTCTTGTCTGCCCCTGTCCTGGTATTTTTAATCGACTGCTGGTCATTGCTTGTGATGAAACTATAGAGATATTTTGAGGTTCTGGATGGTATTTTTTTTTTCTGCAGAGAGTTCACTTAAGCTTCTGGCAGGCACATCACGTGGGGCAGATCATCTTTATTCGGGCAGGAACTGAGCTGATTTAAATTTGGGCTTCAGCCTTTGTAAGGTCTGTCTGTTAGAGTTCACCCCAGTTCTGCCGGAAGCCACGAGGGTGCACCAGTATCACTGTGCTCCGGTGTTCACTGAGGCGGTTTTGCCTTTTGTAAGACTGCAAAGCTGCGCTCAACGGACTCACCTCGGGAGTTCGTTGCCTGCATCTCGGAGAACGCCTTGAGGGGGAACGCTCGGCTGGTCACACTCGGTTCCCCCTCTCTGAGATCGTGCCCCTCACTCAGAACTTGCTCTTCTACTAGCTCTGTGTCTAGCTCTTCTCTTCGTTCTTAGAAGAGGATTATTCTGTCATCAAGTCGTTCACTGCAACAGAAATGAGTGGCTACAGTCTGGTCCCCGGTCTGATTTTGAGGCTTTAAGTAGAATTGCTAAAAATGAGCCTTCAAATCTGTATCGGGGATAGTTCTGTTAGTAAGCTTCTGGTGATTAATACATCATCTTTATTGACTTATTGGCATCCTTCCATTTTTAACTTTGAACATTTTTGGTGCCCTGAAGTAGAGGAACATGTAGGCATTATACACAGAAGTACCTTTCTGACTTTTGAATTTATTCCTTGGCCAGGGCTGTGAGGCACTGGGACTTCCACATGGAAACAGTCTTTTGTGACAGTGTAACTTGAAGCAGCTTACAGGAAAGAGAGGCTCTTTTGTTGCTTTATTCGTCGGTTTGGTTAATGTATCTTTAGAAATACAGAAAGAGTATTGACGTAGATTCCATAGTACCCATGTTGCCTATCCAATGAGACACTGACTTTGTCAGGATTTTGTTGTAGGTTTATAGGTATTGGACTGATTAGTAATTTTGCAGTTTTTGATAGGTTTTGTGCCTCTGGTTGTGGTGGCTTGAATTTTTTGTTTTGTTTTGTTTGTGTTTTTGAACAGGGATTGAGGCTATAATTTTAATTGCTTTTTTATCTAAATTCTCCTCTACTTGCTCCATACCTATTTTTAATAGAAATTTGCGAGCTTAAGGGTAAGAATGATGGTTTTACCCTCCTTTGTATTTCCCTCCCTTCTTTTAAAGCAGGATTTTGTTAACGTCGCGGCCTCCAAATCATCAGACTGAACCGTTAGGTCTAGAACAGTCTCGGTCCTGAGAGAGTGGGGGAAGTGTCGGGCAGGAGCTAGGCGTCAGCGAACAGGCCTGGACTACTTCCTCCTCCGTTGTTGTCGTAGCACGGCCTGCACTCACCTTGACTCTTCGTGCCCTCAGTCTCCTGTTCCTTCCGCTGACCCCCAGTGGCAGGTTGTAGAAGGTAGGCTCTAGGAGCCTGGCCCTGGTTGTTGGTCTTTCTTAGAAACAAAGGAGTAACTGTATAGCTGGTGACTCAAACATGTAATGTGTCACTAATGTATTACATTCGTAGCACCTTAGAATGATAAATTCTTAAGAAATCCTAACAGTATTTTTAAATGAAGCTTATAATTTTGAGAGTAAAAAAAAAAATATCGTAGATCCTCACGCAGTTTTCAGAGTGCCCGTGTTCCTTTTCCCCCATTTCCCCTAACGGCGAAGCCCTGCACGGTGGCCGCGCTCTGTCCCAGCTGTGCTGCTGACTTGGGTGTGGTCAGGACCTGGCATTCCCACCGGCACAAGGGTCCCCCTTGTTGCCCTTTGTGGCCGTACTCATCCCTTCCCGCCCCCACCCCTCCTTAATCTTGGGCTACTGCTAAACTGTTCTCCTTTGCTATAATTATTGTTCACGGTGCATTCACAAACAGGTTTTTGTGTGATCATAAGGTTTTATTTCTGTTGTAAACGCCCTGGAGCATAAATGCTAGGTGCTGGGTGGTGTTACAGTTGCATATTTAGTTTTCTAAGAAACTGCCACACTCTTTTCCTGGGAATATATTACCACTTCACACCTGCAGTGTATGAGTTGTCCAGTTTCTCTGCATTCTTACCATTTGTTTAAAAATAGGTGTGTGACAGTGTCTCTTTTTTTTTTTTAACTCTCACCCAAGGATATGTTTATGGGTTTCGGAGAGAGAGGTAGGGGTGAGGGGGACGCAGAGAGAGCGAGCGAGAGGGAGGGAGATAGAGAGAGAAAGATCAGTATGAGGAAAATATCGATCCTTTGCCTCCTGTACACTCCTCAGCTGGGGATCAAATGGCAACCCAGGGTGCATGCCCTGACCAGGAATCGAACCGGGGACCTTTTGGTGTGTGGAGCAATGCTCCACCCACCTAAGCCACCTGGCCAAGGTAGAGTGTCTCATTTTATCTTTTGAAAGATTTTATTTATTTTTAATTTTTTTAGAGAGGGGGAGGGAGAGATAAAGAGTGGGGAAGAAACATCAACGTGTGGGTTGCCTCTTGCACGCCCCTCATTGGGGACCTGGCCTGCAACCTATGCATGTGCCCTGACTGGGAATCGAACCTGCAGCCCTCTGATTCTCAGAGGCCGGCACTCAACCACTGAGCCATGCCAACCAGGGCAGAATGTCTCATTTTAAATAGTATTTCCTAATAACTAATAATGGGCATTTTCCATGTGTTTATTTGCCATCAGTATATGGTTTTTGGTGAAATATCTATCTCTTCATGTCTTTTGTCAACATCTTCTAATTAGACTTTTTTTGTGGGTAAGCTTCAAGAGGTCTTTATATATTTTAGATATTAGCTTTTGTTGGTATGTGGTTTGCAGCTATTTTCTCCTAGTCTGCGGCTTGTCTTCTATCGTCAGTACAGGGTCTTTGGCAGAGCAGAAGGCGTTAACCGGAATGAAGTCTGAGTCGCCGGTTTCTCGGTCAGCCGGTTTGTCCGTGAGCTGCTGCTCTAGCCCCGGGTCACACAGCAGAGCAGCACAGCTCTCCGTCCTTTTCAGTTCATCTCCTCTTCGTATCAAAGAGGGCGACTTGGGGGCTGTAACATTTGTTGTTTTATGCTGGAACTGGAAGTTCACAGTGCGTTTTTTAATAGTTTCTGCTTAGAATATTCTAGAGGAAGCAGAAAGTGATCCTAATTTGACTTTCCCTGAACAGCTTTGGCTGTGTGTACGCGTCACAGTTGTTGGCAATATCTGTGAAAATTGTCCTCAGTGTTCTTTCTGAACATAAGTGTTACTATGTCTCCAGGTGTTTGTCAGTATGGTACTCTTATACCAGGTACTATGGTAGTGAAAATATTATTTAGTAGTGTTGGAGTGGATACTCTATTTCTTATCTTGTGTGGTCTGTAAACAGGCGTAAGCCCGAGTTGTCACAAAGGGGCATCAGTTTGGGTCTGTGATGGGGGAGGTGCCGTGCTCCGTTCCACGACAGATAGTTTAGTCCGATCTTTGCAGTAAACACGCCAGCGCTCAGCGTGAGTAGCTCATTTCACTCTGTCATTTGAGAGCGAGAACTACGTCCTAAGTCTGCTGCCATATCTGCCACGTAAGATACTGGAAGTTAAAGGAAGTCTCAAAAGCTGGGCGCTGTTTCCCATTCTGTGTTTTCTCAGTTGCCAGAACCTGCACTCAGAGACCTCATCGTGGCCACAATCGCCGTGAAGTACACGCAGTCCAACTCCGTGTGCTACGCCAAGAATGGCCAGGTAACCAAGCCGTGCAGCTCACCCGAGGGGCTGCTCCCTCACAGGACGGTATTCAAAAATCCATCTGCACTTGAAGGGGAAATTTTGCCAACTTTTTCTCTTCAGGGTTTGTCAATATTACCTGGGTATATGCGGGGGGCTCTTCAAACGAATGATGATTCAGAGTATCTTTGGAACTAAGTATTAAAATTAGTCGTATTGCTTCTTGCCCAGAATGGGCTGGCACACTCTGGATTAGTGGGGCTTGAACAGCTGCTACAAAACGGGTTTATTTGCCCCCCCCCACCCTTGGTAGAGGAGGGAGTGTAGGATGCTGATGCCATCCACTGGCCCATACTTTACAGCTCAGGGGTATCTTAACATGTATCTTCCGGTCACTGTACCAAGAACTCCTAGACTAGGAGTTAACAGATTTTAAAATCAGGTTTACCGAGGCACAGTTTGTATTCAGTAAAATTCAGCCTTGTTAGGTGTAGAGTTTGACCAGTTTTCACAAATTGTATACCGAGGTAACCGCTGCTGCAGGCAGGTCAGCACACACATCCTGCTCTCTGGCGTCCCCAGCAGGCTAACCTCTCCCTCGTGCTCTGAGCCGTAGACCGCAGGGCCAGGCTCGCTCCTCACTCAGGCTCCTCCTGCCCCGAGGGCAAGCCTGGCGCTGCCTGGTAGCCCTGTCTTCTCACGGCATCTTGTGCTCTTCTCTTGGCATTTGTTTGGCCCTTAAGTGGGAGGGGAGGGTGGATATGAATGAGCGTGGGCCCTGGAAGACCCCCTCACGTGGAGAATTTTGGTGATTGCTGTTGAAAGATTGCCAGTCACTGGTACGGAACCCTGGGAAATTGTGGCTACTGGTCTCCTCAGGTTCTGATAAGTTCCAATAAGACCATGCTTCCCTACCGATGTGCAGGAGTTCTAGAAACTTCCAGAACATGAAGGGGTAAAATATATAGATACTAGTCGTAAACCTCTTACCTACCCTCACCTTTCAATGACTTAAAAAATATTTTCATTTCTTTTATTTTGGCCTGCTCTTGTCTTCTACAAAATCAGTAGGTAGATTTGGGGAGTCTACACAAAAGACCCTTTGAGGCCGGTGTGTAGTTGGAAGAAGTGTTCATTTTAATGTCCATGTTCTTAGGTTATTGGCATTGGAGCAGGACAGCAGTCGCGGATCCACTGCACACGCCTCGCAGGAGATAAGGCGAACTCTTGGTGGCTTAGACATCATCCGCGAGTGCTTGC
>PVKM010039249.1:0-13830 GCA_004027735.1 Carollia perspicillata | reverse complement strand
ATCAGCAAGCCCTTATTATATGAAATGTTAAAGAGATTTATTTAAGAAAAAGAAGATAAAAAATATGAACAGTGAAAGGACAGCAAACTCACAGTTATTAACAACCACACCTAAAACAATAGCAGACTAAGTGGACACCTAAAACAGGAGCAGAGCCACAGAAATGGAGGTCACATGGAAGGTTAGCAACAGGGGAGTGGGAGGAGAGAGTAGGGAGAAGGTAGAGAGAATAAGTAGCATAGAAGATGGGGAGAAAATAGACAGGGAGAGGGCAAGAGTAGTGTGGGAAATGTAGAAGCTAAAGAACTGATGACACATGGACATGAACTAAAGTGGGGGAGTGTGGGTGGGAGGGGGTGTGCAGGGTGGAGGGGAATGAAGGGGGGAAATGGGACAACTGTAATGGCATAATCAATAAAATATATTAAAAACAATAAATATTTATTATACAGTGTATTATGTTTATTTGATAGAAGCTACAGGAGAGAAAGGAATGCATGTACTGAGAAACATTCAGTGAATTTCCTTGAATAGGGGCACTGATGATGAGAAAGTTAGTTCCATGTCCCTCTTTTTTTTTAACCTTCATCTGAGGATATATTTATTGATTTTAGAGATAGAAGAAGAGGATGGGGGGTGGAGAGACGTCAGTGTGAGAGAGAAACATGGATCAGTTGACTCCTGTTTGGTTAGCAACAGGGAGTGGGAGGAGAGGGTGGGGGAAGGTATAGAGAATAAGTAGCATAGACGGTGGGGAGAAAATAGACAGGGAGAGGGCAAGAGTAGTGTGGGAAATGCAGAAGCTAAAGAACCAATGACACATGGACATGAACTAAAGCGGGGGTGTGGGTGGGAGGGGGTGTGCAGGGTAGAGGGGAATGAAGGGGGGAAATGGGACAACTGTAATAGCATAATCAATAAAATATATTTTTTAAAAAACAACTACTGCCATTAGGTCTTATATTAGAAAATAGGTACAATTTCATCTACTTACATTTGAAAAACTCTCAGCAGCTCACTCTTAACTAACACTTCTTAAACTCTTTTCAACTTCACTAGTATACACCAATGATTTTTTTCAGCCTGCTCACACAGAAGGTACGCACATTATAAAACAAGGTAAAGACATCTCATCAAACCCAGTCTCTCAAGTTAAGGTTAGATATGTTGCATCACTGAACTAGAGAGTGCTGCGTTTGAAAGGCAAGTGAGACCTAGAGAGCTTAAACAACTTGTTCAAGCAAGTGACTAATTACTAATTAGTAGCAAATAAAGTTGGGAATAAAAGCTAGTTCTTCAAACTCCAAAGCACCAGAGAAGATTTGGAACTAGAATCCAGATCTCTAAACTCCAAAATGCTAAGCATTGTACAGGAAAGAGAAGAAATCGTGCTGATCCTGAAGAAACTCACTGAAAATCTATCGTTGCATACTTCTCTAATGAATGCTACATGATTATAGTAATGGAGCCAATTGCAGATCTAGTGCCAACATGATTTTAAAAAAACAATTTGGATAAGCTCAAGTCACTTATGCATAGTTCTATCATACACAGGGTGATTTTTTTTTCTTTCTTGATCTATACTCTGTGAACTACATTGGTTTAAGGTTAATATTAAACTAGAATGCCAAGAAAAACTGGCAAGGGGTGCGAGTTGAGATGTGAGTAGGAACAGGAAGAGAGAGGCGTGTTGGCTGTCAAGAGAGAGTCACCCAGGATTATAAAATTGCCGTACTCAATGTTCAAGACATAACCCATGCACGTTTGACAAAGGGTTAGCTATCATTATAAGTGGAATCTTTCACCCTCTTCCTCTATAACTCTTGCCTTTAAATGGCCAAACTTCATTTCAAAAGACGGGTACTGAGAATAAGGGAAAACATGAGAATATTGGGTGTGTAAATCCCTGCACTCTTGCTAAGGTAAGAGTTTCAAATGATCTCTACGAGGTTAAAGTGAAGAAAATGAAGAAAGAATTCTTCATGGTCATCACTGAAACCCATGACTACATTCTCTAGACCCAGCACAGAGTAACTTAAATCTCCCCAGGCAATTGTTGGAAAATGGGGAAAACCTACTGCAGTACTGATGGGACATTTCAGACTCTAGACTGTATCTCTTTAACACTCACTAAACATAATCCTGACAGAAATAAGAAGGGAAGGGAAGAGGAGAGAGAGATGAAGCGAAGGGCAGGAAAGAGAAAAGGAGAGAGAAAGAAAAGAGAGAAAAAGTATTACGGGGTACTATTCTTCAGGAAACTAAAGTCTCATAAGCAATCTACAAAGAAACCTTTTATACAAAAAAAAGTCAAGTTGTTAGTTACAGAGATATTGAAGTTGTTGATATTTGTTTCTAGGCAAGAAGAACTTCACTTTTAAAAATATATAGTGGTAATAACCATACCATCATGACTGAGCCATATTCTCTTTTCGTAGTATGTATACTGCATCAAGACGGGTAAAGAGGAAGAATGAAAAGTAAATAAATAGATCAACAAAAATAGAAGGAACCAGGGTACTTAATGCGCTTTGTTCATTAGCATCTTTCCAGCCAACTGTTCAAACTGCAGTGTTAGTTTACATTCTCATTTCAATCTCAGTTCCCAAGTATGCAAGGACAAAGCAAAATAAATACAAATTTTTTCCCTGTGCAAAAATTGCAACTTAATGCTACCTGGTGATAGAAGGAGTGAGGTTGTTCTTGCTATGTAACAGTGAAAATAGTTTGTCACTCTGAAAAGAGCTAAAATCAGACACAAGACTAAGTAATCAACATTTGTTTTTATAAGAAGAGAGGAAGAAGTGACTTTACATTGTAAAGAAAGAAGAAGAACAATTCAGGATGGGGGGAAAGCCACTTGAAAAGATTATCCTAAAATAATATTTGTTGTATTATTATTTTTATTACTATTATTATTATTATCTGGACCCCTGAACACACAACACTACCCCAGCATGTGCAATTACATCCACATTGTTTGTCTTACTATCCTATAGAAGAGGAGTCATGTATTTTACTCTAAATATAAACAAGCATTTTAAAAGAAAAAATGTTTCTTTCACCATGAAATATTAATTTCAAACTCATTAGAAATCGGTATTGCACCTTACCATGGGAAGACAAATAAGCTGATCACAGCAGTATGGTTTCAAACTGTTGAGTGGAATATAAATTGGTGTATCCTTTCTAGAAGGTAACTTGGCAAAATATCAAGATCATTAAAAATACTCTTTGAACTAAATTTACAATGCTTAGGAATTTATTCCACAGAAGCAATCATGATAGTATTCAAAGGTTTATATACTAAATATGTCCATTGAAGTACTGCTTATAATAGAGAAAAAATAAAGCAATCTAAGTTTCAATAGTTAGTAGAATAACATTTAATAATTATGCAATAATTTTTGTTGAGTGCCTACTATTAGCGAAGCACATCAGATTCATTAAATTAAAAATGTATCCTTAAAGTAAAATACAATGTATCCATTTTTAAAAATCATATAATCCCAAATTGTTTGAGAAATTTATTCTATACTTCCATAAAAATCACAAATAGGGTTTTCTGGGAGGTGGGAGGGAGAGATGATAAAGTAATTCTAAAGTCCATCTAGAAAAACAAATGCTTGAGAAAAACCAACAACTAAGATAATTTGAAAAAGTCATTCAATTTTTTAAAAAATCTCACAAAATAAAAGTATGCAAATGAATAGCCAGAAGGAAGTTGAAAAATAAACCCAAATATCTAACCCAAGAATTTAGTCTATAATAACTATAGTATGTAAAAGATGAATTATATAACTAATATTGTTGGGACACTTGGTTCTTTAAATGCTAATTGCATACTACATAACAAAATAAATTCTATATGGATTTAAAAACCTAAAAGTAAAAAAAAAAAAACATAATAATGCTGTAATAAAACATATGAATATTTATATAATTTGTGGAAGAAAAGAAATTCTTTTTTTTTGCTTTTTTATTTTTTTTATTTTAATTGTTATTCAAGTACAGTTTTCTGTCTTTTACTCCCATCCCATACCACCCCCCCAGTGCTCCCCCCTCCCTCCCCTTTCCACCCCCCTTAGTTTTTGTCCATGTGTCCTTTATACTTGTTCCTATAATCCCCTCCCTTTTCCCCTGAAATTCCCTCCCCTCTCCCCTCTGGATACTGTCATCCCCTTTTCTATTTCAATGTCAGAAAGACATTCTTAAAAATAACATCAAAATCAGAAACTCAAAAGGAGAATAAAATCTTATTTGATGAGAGAGAACTGATCTTCTAAAAAATTTGATTGAAAGACAAAATGTTAAGATTGGAAAAAAACCTGCATCATCTATGATAAAAGTTTAATATTTTTAACATAATAAAGACTCTTTACAAATCAGTAAGAATTAACTGCTCATTGGAATAATGTGTATTACTTTATACAGGACTGTTCTAAATATTTAATTTATGTTTAATCATTTGATCCCTGAAACAATCCTATGACATATGGAAAACTTTTACAGATAAGGAAACCAAGGTTTAGAGAGATTAAGTAAACATCCGAGGTTACACAACTGATAAGTACTCATGATAGAGCCAAGGTTCAAACTCTGTCACCAATAGTCTGACTCCAAAATCTCTTCTGCTTCTCAAAGGACATGAGCAAAAAATTCATGGAAAAAAAAGAGAAGAAATGCAAATGAACAATAAACAAATGAAGAAATATTCCATTTTACTACTCACTAAAGAAATACAAATTACACTAAAACTAAGCTGCCATCTCTCCCTGTAACATTGGCAACGGTTGAAAATAATGACAATAACGTGTAGGTGTGACTGGGATAGAATGAATACTACCATGCACTGCTGGTAAGAGTAGCCTGGTTCAACTTTCCTGGATAGCATTTTGAGAATGTGAATCAAGTGCCTTTAAAAAGTGATTACTCAACAATTCATTTCTAAGGATTTGAACTAAAGCAATCACCAAAGATAACTGCAAACATTGAGCTATAAAGTAGTTTATTGCAATGTTGTTAATGATAGTAGAATATCAGAAATAATCTACTTATAGATGATCAGTTAAACTATGAAATGTCTACAATAGAATAGTATGCACCCATTAAAACTAATGTTGTGAAAGAATAGTGATATCATATGAAAATATAAATGATACAATATGACATAGTGTTTAACAAAAGCAGATTACAAAGCAGTTGTTACTGTATGACTCTATCTTTGTTTAAATAGGATATTATATATATAAACTATATATAAGCATTATAGAAAGACAAAAATTTAATACTGAATGTATATACACCTTGATATTTAATGATTAAATCTGGAAAAAGGAGTGTAGTTTTTCTTCTTTCCCTTTATTTTAATATGTATCCTAAATTTCTTATACACGATATCTGTTACACTTTTAGTAAATTATAAAGTTCATTTTAAAAGTAAAAGGTATGCAGAACAATATTGAATGACATAGGAACAATAATGACAGTATGTTAACTTTTAAAAAGGAGTTTGCAAAATAGCACATGCAGTAAGATACCACTTTTCTTTTTTAAAAAATGTGTACTGATGTAAAAAGAACTTCTGGTATGTAATCAGCATGAGCATCTTGAGGTGGCTCCAGATATCACTATGGAAGATATTTTTTACATTCTTTTTTATATTTTCCAAATTTTCTCTAATAATCATGGTTTGTTCTTTTAATCAGAAAAGGCAATGAGAAAGACTATATTTTTTACTTTGCTCAAAATCAATTCTAATAATTGTTTAACAAGCCTATAATTTATGAAAAAACAATAACATACTACCATCTTATTGTCCAAACAGACCCAAAAAGGTATTACTTTTTCTATGAAAAACAAGTATCATAGACTAAGAAATTTTATTTAAAATTATGATCCTGTAAATGTACTATATTAAGACTTAAATGAGTCCTACAAGGTAACCAGGTAAATCTCCTTCATATGTGTTCATTAATTTGATAGATAAGTATACATAGTAAAACTAAGTAATTGCAAATGGTTAAGCAGATGATTAAAAACAAATCAACAAGCCAGGCAGTAAAAGACAAATACCATATGATCTCGCCTTTAACAGAAACCTAAACAACAAGACAAGCAAGCGAGCAAAATATAACCAAAGACAGTGAAATAGAAAACAGGCTGACAGTAACCAGAGGGGAGAGGGGAGGGAATTTCAGGGGAAAATGGGAAAGGTTTACAGGAACAAATATAAAGGACACATGGACAAAAACTAAGGGGGGTGGAAATAGGAGGCAGGTGGGGAGCAGTGTGGGGGTGGGCTGGGATGGGAGTAAAAGACACAAAACTGTACTTGAACAACAACTAAAATAAAAAAATAAATTTAATTTAATTTAAAAATATGCTGATACTGATCAGCAGTACTGCAAGACACAAAATTGAACAGGAATCATTTATTTGGCAATGTGGCAATACCAATAACCCTGGACAGAATTCCTAAATATACATGATCTTGAACAAATCAATGTCACCAACTTTTAGACTCCTTGGGTTTAAACTTACAGCAAAAAAAAATTTTTTTTGAGTTTTTAGCTTTACATTTACAGTAAAAATTATACAAATATAAAGAATTTCCATATGACTAAGCTAACATTAAAGTACCTTCAAAAACAGTATCTATCTAATTAAAGATAAATGAAGATGGTAATGACATAAGACACACAGAACTTTTTTAAAGAAACAAAAAGATAAAGGAAAAAAACTGACATCCTCGATAATGAAGAATTTCTTCAATAGGGAATCAAGGCTCAGAAAAATGCAGTAGCTGTATTCCTATCCTCAGAAGGTTAGAAAAACTGGGGACCAAATTTCTGAATTTTGGCTGTGAGCCCCATTTCTTACTAATCACCCAGTAGCACTTCTCCACATGGAGAAGCTGATATAGCATCAACAAATTCTTTATCAAAATCAACACTTTGTGCCACTGAGAAAATTAAAAGTGTTGTAATTTATAAATGCCCCAGCCTGTCCTATTAAAACTTTACCCCAATTAGACACTATGTTTAAAAGTATGTTCAAAAAAAGACTTTTCCTTTACATCTGCTATAATTTTTAAGTCATATATTTTCCTCCATCTCTTAGAAAGTTTATTTGTTCTTGTGTTTTTGCATATGATATTTATATACATTCTTCATGGAAATATGCATAATATAGTCACTTTCATTTTTCCTACTAAGGGAGAAAACATGCTTTAATATGTTTTAGTTTTCAGTGCAAAACTCTCCAGTCCCTTACACCAACTTTTACTGGCTTTCCATTTCCATTTCATCTCCTCCTCCAATCCAAACACACACACACACACAGCCACAGCCACAATGCCAGACTTTCTAAAATAAACATTTAAATATAAATCACCTGAGGGTGACAAAGTTGTAAACCTCTTCCCCCCCCCCAAAAAATTGGATAAAGTAGTAAAAGAAAAACATTAGATATTCTAATGTCTGGTAACTTTTTTCTAAGTCATTATTATTATCAAAAGTTTTAAAAACACTATTATCATAAGCCAGTTATCATAGTTAACTATTATAAAAAAGAAGCAAAAGCCTTAAAAAACAAAAGTCATTGCCTATCAAAATATATTATTTTTTACCTTACTTATTACAGGTTTTCAGGGTCTCAGGGGTGCTTCTCTCCCAATCATCCAGCCATCCAATAAACATCTTTGTCAAACACACTGTCTCTCCAGCTCATAAATAACAACCTAACTGGTTTCTGTACACATAAAGAATAACCTAAGTATTTAATCAAATACCTAGACGTCAGGAATTAGTGTCTCCCCTTTGTCCTTTGGTGGCCACTGTGTCTTCATTAGAAGCTCTATTGCTGTCATTATTGCTAATTTGAAATCATCCTCCACCTCCACACCCTTCTACGAAGGAAACATAGCTTTTATCTTTGTCTTGCACATGCACACCATACTTAGGGTTGAGGAGTAAATTACCTTTTGCAACTTTGTTTCAATAATAAAATAGAAAATAAATAAGGAGTCCTCTCAATTACAGGATACCAATGCACATTCAACACTCAAGTCTACCACTGAATGGGATTGTTATCCTATTTGCCTGACTATACATTCAAAAAGAAGAGAAAATCTCACAATTTGGGGAGAAATTATCTGAAGGTAAAGAGATGCTACATTAGATACTTTACATGAAGTTTGTCACAATTCTGAATAAAATACTGCAATTTAGGATGTTTCTGTTCTTACATCCAACAAACGGAGTTACAGAGTTCATTGTGAGGTCATTGCCACTTTGGGATGGGTCTTAACGAAAGAGAGTGAATGATGGAAGACACTATTAGGTTATGTGTGGAATGAATAACAAAATGTTTTGATAGAAAAATAAGATTGTTAGCACCCTGTACAGAACTCTGAGATTTTAAAAAATGATTAAAAATTCAAATTAAAATGATAATAGCTAACATTTATAAGGCAGTCATAATGCAACAAGCATTATTCTAATTGCTTTACATACATTAACTTATTTAGCCCTCAAAACAAACACACCATGTAGGAGTAGGTTTTATTATGTAGATAATTATTATCACTAACCCCATTTTATATATGAGAAACTAGGCACAGAGAAACTGACTTTTCCAAGAATGTACTATTAATGGTAGAGTTGGGACTTGAATCGAGGCAAATAAACTTTAAAAACCAAGTCTTAACCATTATAAAAGAATCTAATTGAGGTCTATTGTTCCTTGAAATTATCATCTTCATTTCATATATAATTAGAAATATATATATTGAGATTAAAACCTGTCTCCCCAAGAAATGTAGCTATGGACAATTAGTACAATGGTGTTTTGGCTAATTATCGTATTAACTTCTATGCAATTCCATAAATCAGTACATTTTGATATAGAAAATTTAGCAAAGATACACTCATGATTCTATGAATTATGAAAGAGAGGCCTATTTAACAATAATGGGAATTACACTTTCCTGGGTAGATTTTTAAAACTTCATTCTTTTAGAATTCATTTGGTCTGAATATTGAGTTCCTTAGACACTTCCACACTTACATCAATGCATTTCTCCATAGATCCCTCCTCATACAGCAACATTTCCATAAAAGACAAATAAGGAGAATTAAAAAGGAATCAAAACCCCAAACAGATGTCTCAAGAAAAGCTTTAATACACTAAAGCTTATTTATTTTTCTTAAAGGGGAATTCCTGAATCTAGTTACTCTTACTTCAGACATAATTAAAGCACTTTTAATTACTTGGGGAGCATATCTAGGCTTAAATCCTGAATCTACAACTTACTACTAGTATGACCTTGTGCGAGATACTCACTTCTCGGGTCGAGGTATTTTTTACTTGCAGAATAGTCTATCTCCCTGCAATGTTGCAGGAATAAACCCACTGACATTGTCATATGTAAAGTTCTTAGCGCAGTGTCTACCATATAGTTAGTGCTCAATAAATGGTTCCTTGTTATCTAAAAAAAGTGAACTAATAACAATTCAAGGACTTACTGTGGTAATTAAATAGTAGAATTTATGTGAAAGCACCTACATTAGTACCGTACAACAAAAAGGATCCATAAAATATTCGTTTTTCTCTCTTCTTAACTAATTTTGCCGCCCTTAGCCAAAGAGAAATAGCAGCTTACAGGACTATGCAAAGAAGAGTCACATGACTAGAAGCAAAAACACTAATCACAGAGAAATGACAGCTTAAAGTCTGGAAACAAAGGCAAAGATGGGAAACCCAAAAGTAGACAGAGCATTTTGGGGGCTACGCATTATAGAAATAAGTAGCCTTAACAGAACCTCAATTCAAAGGGGCAGCTCCAAGGAATCAGATGTTCATAGTGATAACTCTTAGCCATCATGATAAGCTACTAAGAAATTAAAATTTTAAATCACAATTAAAAACTAGGTGTGTTATAGCCTTACCTACATATACACTACACTAAAATTTTAACAGGGGCTGTTGTTGGTAATAGAATTATGGGTGATTTTAAATATTTCCTCCTTCAATCTTTCTATATTTTCTATTTAGGAAATTAGAATGTATAGGTAAAATTAAAAATAATGTTGGTGCTTAAAGAGGCAGTCTTTAGAAATCTAAGAATTACATGAATGTATAATAGAGGGATTAACTCCCTCTGTATTGAGTCCCTTGTTCAAATAGCCTACACTGATACTAGTAAAACAAAGGCATTACAAAATTGCACTGGTGTGAGAAACATTGATTAAATGTTGCACAATAAATTCACTTGAAAAGAAAAGTTCTAAAAGTAGACTCATCACAGAGGTGCTATTTTGAACAGCCAAGTCAATATCAATACAAAGCTTGTAACAGGAACCACACATGATTACCTCTATCTTTGCTTGCAATAATTTTGACACACCCTCCCTTTAGGGTAAAAAAAAATGTTTAAACAACTCTAGAAAAAGAGCAAAATAAAGTGATAACAAGCATAATTTCAGAAAGCACAGTTAAAATGAATGCACTTTTTTTTTACCTTCTAAAATAGAAATGAGAATGCTTTAGGCAAATGTATATGTTACTTGGTAATCTCTAGCTACACAGCTGAAAAAGAAAAAGAGGGAGAGGGCAGCACAAAAAGCAAATTAAAATATCAGAAATGAACATAGGACCATTTTTTTTTCTTTCTGATCTAGAGTGTGCATCTCTCTTTGGAACTGTCACAATTGGAAAGTACATACAGTTAGGAGATAACATGCCAGAGATACAGCAGAACCTAGAGGACTGTTTCACTTAGAAAAAGGGCTTCTTCTTAGAAATAAAAATCATTTTCCTTTTTCTTTGTAACTAGAGCACTAATTTTAAAAGAAAGAAAAGTGTAAGTATAAACAGGCACCAAGTAACTGGACATTGGAAACTCCCAATTACTTTAAGCATTGGTATTATTATTGACAGTAAAACTACACTGCAAGTACAGATTTGAGATGGACTAAGTGAAGCCTGGACACACAGTTGATCTAGCACTAGAATTTAGATTATGAGCTTTCCCACTGCCAGTTAATATTCAGTTCACCCGTACCATAATTTCCCCTAAAACTTGGTATCTCCAATCTAACTGGCACTTTAGCTGATTCAGCTGTGACTCTTTCATTTCTTTTTTTGGGACTCAAATTGTCAGTGGGCTAAAGACAATGGACATCACTAATACCAGGGGAATCTATATATTGTAATAATAAAAAGGTAAGTCTAAATCATGCCTATAAATATTTTTCTTTTATTATTATTATTTTTTATTTTAGTTGTTGTTCAAGTACAGTTTTTACAGTGTCTTTTACTCCCATCCCAGCCCACCCCCTGCAGTGCTCCCCACCTCCCTCCCATTTCCACCCCACTTAGCTTTTGTCCATGTGTCCTTTATACTTGTTCCTGTGACCCCTTCCCCTTTTCCCCTGAAATTCCCTCCCCTCTCCCCTCTGGTTACTGTCGGCCTGTTTTCTATTTCAATGTCTTTGGTTATATTTTGCTTGCTTGTCTGTCCTATACATTTTTTTCTGAAGTGCATTTTACCTTTGGAAAACAAACAAAAATGTTCTTTAGGTGTGCTTTACCCTCAGTGTGTCATTATTTTCCAGCTTTATTTCCAGAACTTAAATATACAAATAAATACAATACTAAATATTTCTCACCATTTACTTTCACTTAACAGAAAAGTGGAAAAAAATGAAACAAATATATTTCCTTTATTATTATGTTTGAGAGCATATTTTAATTGATTTTTAAATTAGGTACATCCAAGTCTTAGAAATGCAAACTCTTGTGATCACAAGAGACACTGAGTTTTTCATGGTGCTTAAAGGAAAGGGCATAATAAATAAGTTTCTGGTTCTGATTCATTTTCTGTTTTTGAATTAATTAATGCTATGGAAATCCCAGGCAACTGCTGTATCATTTATGGTGAAATTGAGTCAAAAGGAGAAAAATATGTAAAATATTATTTAATTAAAATTTTCATTTTTCTCTCTCCCACTTCCAATCCTGCTAGTGCATAGTCATTCAAACTAAAAGGACAGTTTCACATTTGTTGCTGTCAAATTAATTGCCTTGGGCCACTTTAGTATCTTCAGAGAACTGTGTGTAGGGAGCCACATTGTTCTCTGGGGTCAATCCCTTGGGGATGACTCAAAAGTTCCTGGCCTTATTTCAAAGTTGTTTTGACAAACTAAAAAACTGATAAGAATTGGTATATGTATAGCTCTTGAAGATTTGCCAGTGAAGACTTCTTTTGTCCTCTACATGTGATTTTGCATTTAACCTTGGGAATAGAGTAATAATGAATGTTGGAGAAGAAATCTATTCTATTTTAATGTTATTGCAGTACAGAAAAAGCAAGACAAAGAAAAGTATACTTTTCTGATGCTAAGTTGAGGATACCACATTGGGAAATCTTTCCTTTCTCTACCTGAGTTGTGGTCCTAAATCATAAAATATGATCATCTCTATTTCCTGTTTAATAACCTTTGTTATTTCCTCATAACCTACAGAATAAACTCCAACTGTATCTTCCAAATCACCTTTTTAATCTTATCTTCTGACACTCACGCACACTTAGCAAATCAAGATTTGATTCTCTCTGTATATTCTCTGTTGATTGTTCTCTGCCTGATTTCTATTCACAGAGCTTGCACACTTCTTCCCAATTTACGGCTTTCAAAAAAATTTTTCCCTCTTATGTTTCCTTTTCACCAAATTATTTCCTAATCATCATATTGGACTATGCTTTAATATCACTAATGCAGAGTCACCATTCTTAACCCTGAACCCAGGTTAGGTCCCCTTTCCCTTCATAGCATGTATTATAATTAAATACTTAATATCTCCCTCTTATTTAAATTATAAACTCTTAGAGAAAGAGACAGCATTCATTTTAGTTCACCACTGCATTCCTGGCCCATACATACTTGGCAATCAATGGAAATAGAAGATTCTCTCATTATCCAAGTATTCATTATGTGAGTCTCTAAAATTACACAGGAAGTGAAAGGCATCAACATATAAAAATATTCACTAATAATCTTAACATTTATAAAATTAGTCCTCACTCAAACAAAACTCACAAATAACATGTATCTCACTCATTTGGTTAAATTCCTTTGTATCTTTGATAATCACTGCTAAGTGGTTTCAAAATTGTCTGCACATTGGAGTTTTGAAAAAAATATTGATACTTGGGTCCCATTCACAAAGATTGATTTAAATGGTTAAAGTAGAGACTAAGAATAGAAATACTCTAAAAAAATTGACTGATATTTCTTTCAGTCAGGTTGAGAATCTGGCTAGCTAATTAATGTATATTGCCTTGTAGAATACTGTAATAATATTCAAAATAAAAATGTAAAGTAACTGCAAAGTGAAATTGCAAATCTTGCAAAAGCTGTGGAAAAATCCATGAGAAATATAGCATAATGTTGAAGAACAGCTTAAATCATTGGCAAAGCAAGAATTAGCAGTTAGACTAGATGGAAACTGAGGAACTAAAAATTAGCAAGAGTGATAGTTTATATGGTACATTATTCCAAGAGAATTACTTGAATATAAAAAGATTAATTCGTGTTTTTAGGAAGTTTTCTTTATAAAAATGACCATCCTTGTTATGATGGTACTACAACCAAAAGTGATTGTGCTATCACAACATTTGACCTAAAAAATTATTCAAAGAACATGCAGTTAATTCATTATTCTAAGAAATAATGCATAATTAGAATTACAAACAAAATGTTGCCAACTGTATAAACTTGTTTCTATTAATTTTAGTTTTAATTTTTAAGATTAGGTCAAAATCAAAAC
>PVKM010039248.1:0-13834 GCA_004027735.1 Carollia perspicillata | reverse complement strand
TATTATATAAAATGTTAAAGGGATTTATCTATGAAAAATAAGATAACAAATATGTACAGTAAAATGGCAGCAACTCACAATTATTAACAACCACACCTAAAACAAAAACAAAAGCAAACTAAGCAAACAACTAGAACAGGAACGGAACCACAGAAATGGAGATCACATGGAAGGTTATCAACAGGGGAATGAGAGGGGGAAAAGGTACAGACAATAAGTAGCATAGATGGTAGATAGAAAATAGACAGGGGAAAGGTAAGAATAGTAAAGGAAATGTAGAAGCCAAAGAACTTATAAGTGTGACACATGGACATGAACTAAAGGTGGGGAACACGGGTGGGAGGGGGTGTGCATTGTGGAGGAGAGTGAAGGGGGGGAAATGGGACAACTGTAATAGCATAATCAATAAAATATATATATATATTTTTTAAGATTTTATTTATTTATCTTTAGAGGAGAAGGGAAGGAGAGAGGGAGAGAAATATCAATGTATGGTTGCCTCTCATGCATCCCCTGCTGGGAACTGGCCTACAACCCAGGCACGTGCCCTGACTGGGAATCGAACCGCGGTTGTTTGATTTGCAGGCCCGTGCTCAATCCACTGAGCTACACCAGCCAGGGCAATAAAAAATATTTTTGAAAAATGGGCAAAGGACCTGAATAGACACTTTTCCAAAGTGTATATACAAAGGGCCAACAGACATATGAAAAGATGTTCAACATCACTAATCATCAGAGAAATGCAAATTAAAACCACGATGAGATGTTATCTCCAACCTGTCAGAATGACTACCATCAATAAATCAACAACCAACAAGTGCTGGCAAGGAGGTGGAGAAAGAACCCTTTCGCACTGTTGGTGGGAATGCAAACTGATGCAGCCACCGTGGAAAGCAGTATGGAGACACCTCAATAAATTAAAAATGTATCTACCTTTTGTCCCAGTGATCCCACTTCTGGGAATATATCCAAAGCAACTCAGAACACTAATTCAAAAGAACATTAGCACCCCCATGTTCATTGGAGCATTATTTACAATAGCCAAGATATGGAAGCAGCCCAGTGTCCATCACTAGATGAGTAGATAAAACAACTATGGAACATTTACACAATGGAATACTATTCAGCCATAAAAAAAGAAGAAGAAGAAGAAGAAAGTCTTACCCTTTGTAACAGTATGGATGGACCTAGAGAACATTATGCTAAGTGATATAAGCCAGTCACAGAAAAACAAATACCATATGACTTCACACATATGTGGAATCCAATGAACAAACTGAACTAATAAGCAAAATAAAGACAGATTCATACATAGAGAGCAGGATGACAGCTAAGGCTGAGGAGGTTAGAGGGTAGGAGGATGGAGCAAAAACGAAAAAGGATTCATGGACATGGGAAACAGTGTGGTGATTGTGGGGGAGGAGGAGGGCCTAAGGGGACTAAATGGTAATGGAAAAAAATACAATTAAAAAAAATTTCTGAATTAAAAAAATAAATCATTACCATCAATAGAAAAAATATAAATAACAAAATGGTAATAAATATATACTATCAACAAATGAGACTAAAAAACAAAATAAACGAAGCAGAACAGAAACAAATTCACAGATGCAGAGAACATTTTGATGGTTACCAATGGGAGGGGGATTGGGGAGATGGGTGAAAAATGTGAAGGGATTAAGTACAAATTGGTACTTACAGAACAGTCATGGGCATGGATGTAAAGTACAGCATGGGGAACATAGTCAATAATGTTCTAATAACTATGTATGGTGTCAGATGGGTACAAGGTTTATGAGGATGGTCACTTAGTAAGTTGTATAATATCAAATTACTGGTGTATATACCTAAAACTAATAATATTGTATGTCAACTATAATTAAAAAATTAAAAAATGAGCCCTCACTGGTGTAGCTCAGTGGATTGAGCAGAGGCCTGCAAACCAAAGGGTTGCCGGTTCAATTCCCAGTCAGGGCACATGCCTGGGTTATGGGCCAGGTCCCCAGTAGGGGGTGCATGAGAGGCAACCACAACCACACACTGATGTTTCTCTCCCTCTCTTTCTCCTTCCCTTCCCCTCTCTCTAAAAATAAATAAATAAAATATTTTTAAAAATGATTAAAAAAATAAATTCTAAGATATAAAACACAACTATTTTCTCATCAGTAGTCAAGCATCGCAATTAAGTGTGGAAGAGAGGAGAGTCCGCTTCCTGCTGAGTTTCCTGGAAATGCCTCCCCATGAAGTGGTGCAGGGCATCACTCACTTGTAGAGCAGGCTGGGGGCCTTCACGGTACACTGGAAACCTTGTTCGGTCTGTACCACCTCGTAGCCATCACAGGGCTCTTCTGCACACTCCACGAAGCCTGCACAGAAACCGTAACATGTTGCTCAGAGCTGCTGCTCTGTGGACAACAGCCTTCTCCTCGGCTGTCCACCACTCTCAAGGTTTAAAAAAAGTAACACACTCGTACAAAGAAAAGCCAGACATTTTACATTGCAAAGCACTGCTCTAACGTTTCTTGTGACGTGCTCTTAGAAGAAAAATAAAGAATAAGAAGCACATGACTACTTCAAATCTTCCGTCTTGGAACCTTGGAAAAGTATCTACATAACCACTGTTTCTCCCAACGGTTTTCTCCCAGAAAGCTAAAACATAATTTTAAAAGCTTTATTGTTTTTTTATGGAGGTGTAATTCACATAAATAAAATTTATCCTCTTAAAATGTTCAACTCTGTTGTTTTTAAGACACAAAATTCCTCCAGTGACTAATGTATGAGTGATGCTGGGAGAACTTAATAATAGCAGAGACAAAGTGAAATAAAGGAGAGCAAAGGCCCCAAGGGCAGAGGGCAACAATGGGGAACATGAGGGAGATGACTAAAATACAAGGCTTAGGGCCCAATGAAAAAGCTTATAAAGCAAAAGGAAAAGAAAGCAGAGAACATGAAAGGCCCTGCCCATTTATGTATTAAAATAAAGCCCAAGTTAATTAGTCTAAAAATATTTATAATCCATCTTAACTATTTAGGTTGTTTTTTTTTTTTTAAGATTTACTTATTTTTAGAGAGAGAGGAAGGGAAGGAGAAAGAGAGGAAGAAAAACATCAATGTGTGGTTGCCTCTCCCGCACCCCCCACTGAGGACCTGGCCCTCAACCCAGGCGTGTGCCCTGACTGGGAATGGAACCAGTGACCCTTTGGCTAGCAGGCCAGCACTCAATCCACTGAGCCACACCAACCAGGGCCTGTTTAGTGTATTTCTTAAAATTATAAAATTATCCCTACATATTAATGAAGTTGTGAATTTGGAACTGCCTGTATACGACTACAAAGAAGAGAGAAATAACAATTAGAATAGCTAACTATATTGGGCACTGGATAAAATACTTATGTTCATTTATTTCAGTAACTTATATATATTACTTCACAACTTTACAGATAAAGGAAGTTACTTTTGCCACAGAATATCAATGGCTAAATTAATAGCTAACTAAAATAACCCCTTACTACATTAAGCCTTTGTACTTAACGTAACATGACATGAACTGCAACTGAAAACACTTCAACAACTCAAACACATCTGTCCCCTTGACATCAACACAAATCTATGAAAAGCCAACCATTTCAAATTTCCCTATGCACAAAGAAACACATTAAAGCAAAGGACTGCTTCTACAATAGAGAGAACTTTTACTTCTAATCAGACCAAAGAGCAACTAGGATTACCTTGATAGAAGTCCTCATCCTCTTCTTCATGTTGGTAAGTCTGTTCTTGAATGGGATTCTTCCTATAAATCCGTCCCCCAATTCTTATAAGCTGTGGGCGCAGAACTTCCATGATACCTTCCCAAATAATATTCCAGTGAAATCCTGAAAAAATAAGTAATCACCTTACCTTTTGATCAGAGAAAAACCAGCCCTGGCTGGTGTCACTCAGTGGAGTGAATGTTGGCTTGAGAACTGGAAGGTCACCAGTTCGATTCCCAGTCAGGGCACATGCCTGGGCTGCAGGCCAGGTTTCCAGCTGGATACATGTGAGAGGCAACCAATTGATTTTCTCCCCTTCTCTTTCTCCCTCCCTTCCCCAATCTCTAAAAAGTAAATAAAATCTTTTTAGAAAAAATAAAGAAAAACCCTCCCTCTATTATACAGATCATTTGTAAATGGCCCTAAAGGACATAACTGGGCATCCCCTCACAATACATCCTAAGCAAAAGCAGCACTATTTCCATTAGACCTCCCTTCTTTGTAACCTGTTTTAAGTCGATCAGTGCATTTTCCATTACATATTTCATTCCTGGCTCATGCTACACAGTGATTTGTAAACTATTCAGCACTCCAAAAAAAGGTAATTGAAAGATTCTGAGCCCTTTATATACAGCCTGTCCATAGTTTTGAAACAAAGAATAGAAATCTGTTTATTACTTTAACCTAAAAGAAGTGCAACCACTTGCAAAGTGTTTCACCCTGTCTATGCAGCATGAAAATAGAGAATTAAGGATATTAATACACTTATTTATCTTTGGGGGGCGGGGAAGCCTCTAGTACTTTCAGAAGTACATGAAATATACGCCCAACGATTAGATCCAGTCGCCTATGGAAACCATTAAACTATAACCTAACCAACATGGTTCTTCAAACCAATACATTGCTGAGGGGAGGAATCCAATTTCCAGAGACCACTGCCCCACAAACTGCACTACTTGCTAAGAAGCCAAGCTTCTAATCACAACTCAAGGAATCAATAATTCAGGAAACAAGGGTTGTTTATGGGCTGGCTGTGTTTAAGTTCAACCAATGTTCCTACCACGTAAGTTGGAGAGTCTTGAAGCCCAAAACAGTTCCAAAGAAAACAGATCAATCCTTAACAAATACACTAACAGTCCAACCCTCAACAACTAAGTCACTTTAATTGGCAGTTTGTTTACAGAACCAAGGAGCGATTTGTGTTGTGAGAAATAACATACAAGGAAAAGCGACCTGAATGGAGAAGAGGGCGCATAATTGGCATAGTTTAATGATACTCCATCCTACTTTTTCCCCCAAGACCTCTAAAAAAAAAAGGTTCTCCAAAGATTTTGTCACAGGCCCTCAGACCAGGAGTTCTGGAAGAGTTGCCTTAGAAACAGCACACTCTTCACCTGCCCTCCCTATCCGGCGACCCTGGCTAAAAAACTGCTCAGAAGGAAAGGGGAATACCCAATTTAACCCTGCTATGAGGTGGTGTGTGGAGAGAAAAGAAAGCAGAAGCCCTGAACCACGAAAGCGAGTAAGAAACACAAGTACTCCAACGAAACCGAAGAGGACTCCGGGGCTGCAGGTAAACCGCCGTAGGAAGAGGAGGTAAAAACCCAGAAGTCCACTCCGGAAGCGCGTTCTCCGCGCCTTTCCGCCCCGGCCACGCCCACCATTGCACGGGCGCGAGCACGCCGCGGTCCTCGTCTGTGTGAGCGCGGCCGCTCCGACTGGCCCTGGGGGTGGGGCTGTAGGGGAAAGGGCCAAAACCGTTGAGGTAAGTTGCTGAAGGCTCGGGGACTGTCAGGAGCTTGGTGGAAAGGGAGTTCGTTCTTGGGATCCTACCTGCACACTCTAGAAAAATGGAGAACCTAGGAGAAACAGGAGCTTGCCGCAGAGGGCGTGTAAGAGGAAATTTCCTCAGGCCGCGAAGGGTTGGGTGCGCGTGCGCACCTAGTATTGGCGCATGCGCGGTGGCCCCATGGGAAGCCGAATGAAGGTGGGGAAGTGTCGTTTGGAATTAGCTTGGGAATCTCTGGCGTTCGGACCCCTTCCCATTCCATCCCACCTGGTTTTAGCTGCAACATCTCTTTTAATGGTAATCCAGCTATTTACGTGGGATACAGTGGAACGATCTGTTGATGAGGTTTAGTGATCGCTTATAATAATTTGCCATTGAACCACGGTACCTCTTCCAGCGTCTTTTGACTGAGACTTTTTCAAAAGGAAGGAGTCTTTTTAAAACAAAATAGGTATATATCTGCTGGGAAGGAAAGTAGTTTATGAATACGAGGTCCTCCCTGTAGTATATAAAGTAAATGTTTAATCATCTTAGTGTGAACACAGCCATTCTGTGTCTCCCCAAAAATAGCATTGCTCTCCTATGAGAATCTCTTTTGCCAATAGTCCCAGCTTCCTTGATAAACCAAACTCCAGATTATTTCATCAATATTCATTCAACAAAACCTTACTGAGCCACCCACTTGGGCATGGCAGGCTAATGGAAGAAGGTTGGGTAAATAGATCCACAGAATGAGGCAGAAAAGGGAACAGTAACAGACCAACGCTCATGACACCAAGTTTCTCTGTCACCTTCATAACCTTTGCTGGGCTGCTAGCCCTGTGTTCTGTTGTTTATTCGTCATTCATGCAGGACACATTGTGGTCTAGGTGCTGTGCTAGGTGCTATTTTCTACTTGGCCATGTTGACCAGAACTCTGTGCTATGGCTTCAAAGTGAAAGACAACTCCCTCCCCCTTTCCTAGATTACAGGATTTTTCCGAAGATTATGAACCTTAGAATGGACGTGTGAAGTGCATTGTTGGAGGGCATTTTCCTCTTCCTGAGCAGACCCTTTCCCCTCTAGGAGTTTGCTGACCCAATGTCAAATTGAGAATTAGAGAATTAGAACTTTTCCCGTGAGCATTATTACAACATAAGACGTATGAAAACTAGATCTGCATAGGAAAAAAAGATTCAAGAATAGATATCCATTAGTGATTTGGAATAGCTAATATTATTATTTACTGTGCCTGTAGCTGTTCCAAATGCTTTAGTTATATTAACCTTCATAACACCTTTGAGATAGTTACTATTATTATTGTCCCCATTTTACAGGTGAGGCAGCTGAGGAAGAGAGAGGTTAAGTGATTTGTCCAGAGAGTCATACACAAAACCTGAGATGTGAACACAGGCCTAGAGGTTTCAGAGTCTGAGCACTTAACAACTGCTGTTTCACCTCTCACATGGTACATGACATGCCAACAAAGCCATTGCTTGAAAAATGTCACAGCAAATAAGCTAAAGTCTCTATGTCTCAGTTTCGTGTTGTCATCTGTAAAATGAAGGAGTTGGATTAAGTGACTTTTAAGGAATCTTATGATTCCTGTGAAATGTCCAGTTCATGTAGTAAACATTTATTTAAATCAACAGCCCCTTAGAATAGGCCAGACATTTGTTTGGTTCTGATGATCAAAATGCCTGCCTTCATAGAGCAGTTACAAACTAGGCTTTATCGTAACTCCTGTTACCACTTGCTGATAGCATTCAAAATTCAACCTAAATCTTTAAAGTTTGAAATTACTTAGGTATGTCTTTTCATCTCAGCAAAAAAACCTGCTTGTTTATGTTAAAATTAGCTTTGTACTCATTCTGCTCCCCAGTTTTCAACCCTGGTTCTTTTGTGTATTGAATAATAGTAGTCCTGCATTTGGAAAAAAAGGATTAATAGGGAATTTCTTTGAATATATTCATTTAGAAGTCACTGTGTCTAGCCTTTGAAGCTGTCCTCACTGGCAGTCAGCTTGAGTGCTCTGCTGAGAAACTTGATTTCAAAATATAAAGTATCCCTTATATTTGCAACTGAATAAAGCATATATCAAGGTGTAGGAAAAAAATTATAGTTAAAGTCTTAGGTGAGGTATATAAACTGTTCACAGTGGGTTCTATTCTGAACTGATGGGAAATAAGACTCTCCAAAAGATAGCTACGTTGTCTGTATACTTTATTTAGATCCCAGTAGGAATTCACTTAGAAATTTGGACCTGGTCTATTACTGCTTAAGTTCTTTTTAAAGAAATTTTAAAACTTGTCAAGCTATATTTTGAGCCAGTATGGTCCAAAGGATTGGATATGAATCTAACTTCAAGAGGTGTTGCCTCTATGAATAGGAATACAATTTGGGAAGTTACAGAACTCAGAGAAAAAAAGGAAAGGTGATCCAATACAAAATTGAAAGTGTCACTCTGGCTGGTGTGGCTTGGTTGGAACACCATCCCATAAATTGAAAGGTCAAGGGTTCGACCACAGTCAGGGCACATACCTAGGTTGCTGGTTTGGTCCCTTCAGGCACTTACAGAGGTAGCGAATTGGATTGGCTGTGTTTCTCTCACATCTGTGTTTCTCCCTCTCTCTCCCTTCCTTCCCCTCACTCTAAAATCAATGGACATGTCTGCAGGTGAGGATTAAAAATTTTTAAAAATTGAAAATATTATTAATCAGTTTGCATTTTAAAATAGGCTGACATTCTAATTATAGCAGTTGCCTTACTCTTCGAATATCCCACTGTAGTATTAATCAGAATTACTTAAAGACATATAATGAAATCAGAAACTAGGGTCTGCTTCCCTCACAGCCTTAAATCATCATCACAAAATTAAGGAAACACAATGGCCAGATTTTCAGAAATCTACAGTACGTTATTTTCCTTGCTAGGAAACTGGATTATGCAAATACCTCATACAGGATTTGTATCTGCATAGCTTTTCTTTATTTTTTTCTATTTTTTCAAAAATAAGTTTCAGGGAGGTGGAAGTGGGCAAACAGGATAAATGGTGGCAGAAAGAGACTTGACCTTGGGTGGTGAGTTCATGATTCAGATGCAGACAGTGTGCTGTGGAGGTGTGTACTGGACATCTGTATGGTTTTATTAACCAGTGTCACCCAAAAAAGTTTAGTAAAAATAAATAAATAAATTCAAACATTTTATAACAAACTTACGTATTTTGCAACTAGCAAAATTAAAAGTTCAGCTGAAATTCTCTCTGGCCATCATTACAAGGGAGAATTCATTTTAAAAATCCATTTAAAGTTATTTTTATCTTTTTAAAAATTGAGCTAAAATTCACATAACAAATTAACTATTAGCCATTTTAAAGCGTACAATTCAGCCCTGGCTGGTATGGTTCAGTGGATTGAGCGCCAGCCTGCAAGCCAAAGAGTCACCAGTTGGATTTCCCGTCAGGGCACATGCTGTGGTTGCAGGCCACATCTCCAGTAGGGGGTGCACGAGAGGCAACCACACATTGATGTTCCCCTCTCTCCCTCCCTTCCCCTCTGTCTAAAAATAAAATAAAAATCTTTAAAATAAAAATAAAGAGATTATTCAGTTTAAAGTCATTTTTTAGCCTAAATACTAGAGCTGCACTTTTCAATACAGTAACCACTAGCCACACATGGGTACTTAAATTTCAATTAAAATTAAATAAAATTTAAAATACAGTTCTTCAGTCACACTAGTTTAATAAGCCACATGGGGCTAGTGGCTACCATGTTGGACAGGCAGAAATAGAACATTAGAACGTTTCTATAATTGCAGAAAGTTCTATTAGCACAGTACTGGACCTTTTTTTTTTTTTTTAAAGAAAACATACTTTACAGAATCTTTTATAAATGTACAGGGTAAGCTTCTGTGGCAGAGGTAGCATTTTTTTGTTTTGAACTTTGGCAAGGAGTCATGTATTCAGTATAAATTTTTTCTCCGACACTTGGACTTCTTGACTTTTTGATGGGACAGGGTGTTGCAGAAAAACAAACTCTGACACGATGTGGGGTTAACGGAGTGAGCACTTTATTAAGGCATGCAGACCCAGAGGAGACAGCCTCCAAGTTCTGGGCCCTGAGGAGGGGTCAGGTGGGTAGTTAAATACTCTTGTAGCAAGGCAGGAAGAGGTGCGGTCACGTGGTACAAGCAGGAATGTGGAAGCCAAGGATACAGAGGCAGAGGGTGGAAATTATCCGGCCAGGACAAAGAGATAGCAGATTATTTGGGTCTGAGACAGAGAGTCAACTAGTCAGCAGGTAGTTGTCTGGAGTCTGGGGGCCAGCAGGGAGTTATCAGAGGTCCGGAACAGAGAGCCAGCTTTATCTTCTATTACAAGGGGATGAAACACTCTACAGCTGCTCCAATCCTGGTAGGTTATGAATTCTGAACTAACTCCCTGAACTACATTGTTCCAATCTTGGGACGCCACCAAGTGGTCAATTTGTGTATTACATGTGGATGGAAAGTTTTTTTAAAATTTTAAATAAAAGGGCCAATATGTATTTCCTAACCACTTCCCATTCCTTGGGAACAGAACACAGTGTTATTCTGGGATTTTATTTGGAAAATTTTATAAGTGAATTTTTGCTGTGGCTTGGTCAGGATGTATCCAAAACAAACTGTCCTACGAGGCATGGTTGTCTTATCCTCATATAATTTATTTCCTCAGTCAAATTGCCACTTTGGCACAGCCCTGTCACCCCTCCTAACCCATAGATCACCCACAGTCAGTGCCAAGCAACATAAACAGTTTACTAATGGTAGGAAGTAGTGTTTTAAGTAGAAAAACTAAGAATAAACATATCTTCATTTAAAGTCCTAAGTGACATTTTGGCCTGGGGCATGAATAAAAGATTGTAGGAGTAGAGAGGGTAGAAAAAAGGGGCCCTGACCAGTGTGACTAAGTTGGTTGGGTGTTGTTCCACAAAGCAAAAAGCTGCTGGTTCGATTCCCGTTTAGGGCACATACTTGGGTTACCAGTTCAGTCCCCAGTCAGGGCACGTACAGGAGGCAAGCAGTTGATGTTTCTTTCTCACATTGATGTCTCTCTCTCTTTCTGTCTCTAAAAATAGATAAAATCTCTTTACAAAAAGAAGGGGGAGCTAATTCTTTACTAAACTTACACTAGCTTTTGCGGCAGCTAGAATGAAATGAAATGAAATGTAATGTAGTCAATCTCACTCCCCTAAACTTGCCAAATTGCTGTTTTTCTATCTCTGCAGTGAAGTGAGAATTCTACTAGAAAGGAAATGGCTGCCTCTTCATCGTCCTCCTCAGCTGGTGGGGTCAGTGGAAGTTCTGTCAGTGGATCTGGTTTCAGCGTCTCTGACCTTGCCCCACCTCGGAAAGCCCTTTTCACTTACCCCAAAGGAGCTGGGGAGATGTTAGAAGGTGATCTCATGCTGCTTTTTGCTGATAATTGGATGGAAACCTGCAATGAATGTTAATTGTAAAGACGCTATTAAGTGGAGTAGAGAATTTGCCCTGATTTCGGCTCCACATTTCATCTTTTGTCCCCATTTCAAAATAATATCTTTAAAACACAAATCTCCAGAATCAGAACTTGGGAGCTGAAAAAACTTTTGGGAATCACGGAGGTCATCTAGAGTTTATTTAGACCTGAAAAAGTTAAAGTGATTTGACCACTTTAAAAACATTCAGCCCTGGAACCAGGCATTTTCTTGACCTCCTGCTTCAGTTCGCTTTATCCTGGCACCAGCCTGTCTCCCTATGATTAGTAGGTTTGATGCGTTTTGTCTTATGTAGTTAATCTTCAGGTAGATTAACCCCATAAAAGAGGTTGTGAGAGGAAATAAAAACTAGTGTCCTACTTTTATAGGTGAAGATGAAGGTGCTGGCCCACTGCAGGACGGTGCTGTGTGGTGTTTCTAGCACTGGAGCTGGAATTTGCATCATGCTGCCCACCATCTTATTCAGCGCACATTTGCACACTGGCTGGGCAAGATCAGGGCACAGGTGTAAGCATGGATTGACATTGGTACCTGGAATTCATCAGGTTCATGTCACTTCAGGAGCTACATCAGTAAATTCTTAATGGGAGCGTAAAAATCACCTGAAGAGCTTATTGAAATCCACATTTCTGGCCCACCTTAGAAATTCTGACTAATCTAGGATGCAGCACAGAAATCTTCATTTTGACTAATACCCAGGGAGTCTCATGAAAATGATCCTTAACTATTAAACTACTTACCATACTTTGAAAAAGGTCAGCAGGAAACCTATTAGGAATTCAGTATCTGCTTGATTATAGCACTTTTGTGCTTAATTATACATTGATCTTTTTTGCTTCACATATTGCAAATTTAAGTAAGTATATCTCTGAGAAAGGTACAAAGCATAGCTAGGATTTCACTTGTGGGGGTCATCTTTATTCATTTATATCAGATACAATGAAAAGCAGAGTTTTGGGTTAAGCCAGGGCAAATAGAGGAATCATTCTGATAGGAAAATGTGGAAAGACCGAGACCATAATGCTTTCTAGAATTAGTTCAAATCATGATTAGTGAAGTAGATGACAGGATAACATAGGAATACATCTGAAGTGTCTGTACGTCTGTCTTTGCTGTTTTCTTTAGTTGTGTTCAAGTTAGTGTCACTGGGTCTAGAGGTAATAATTGGGGCCTTGCTGACCATATTTGGCACTAAAAGTATATTATGACTTCAATTATATATAGGAGAGACCTGGTAGTAAGGAAGTTTCCCACAAAACAAATAAAAAATTGGAGGCATTTGAATTGTTTAATGAACAACAACAACAAAAATACATTGCTTAATGAGTTTTATAGCAGCAGAAGAGGAATCAATGTTTAACAATGGGCTTTAAGATTGAGGTCATTTAAATTCTAGCTGCAGCAGGAAATTTAATACTGGAGATACCTCCTTAGTCTCAGAGCTATTAGCATTCTTTATCAATATACATCAGATTACTTAGAAACATTAAAAGAGGAAAGACTTCTGAGATTAGTCTGAATGTTGATGTTCTAACAAGTTACAGTTCTATCCATTTTTATTCCATCTCAGTGTGCTTTGTGGAGGAATGCATTGGCTTTCTAGTGTAGGATCTATTTATATTATTTAAAATCACAGTGTAGAGTCTTGATTCTCTTTCTTAAGTTTAAAGTTTCACGCATATTTTAAAGTTGCTTACACTCGACAGAAATGAAAAATTCGGGCAATTCCTAAACTGCCCTGGTCAAATCAAGATCATTAAATTGAAAAGAGTATTCCTAAATGTGAATTAATAAGGATATTAGATTTGAAAGCTATCTTCTACCAAGCTTATTATTCAGTTAATATACCATGTACCTAACCATTTTTCTTACAGTAGTTGGGTTTTTTATTTGTTTGTTTGTTTTGTTTGTTTTTTAGACAGAGGGAAAGGGAGGGAGAAAGACAGGGAAAGAAACATCAATGTGTGGTTGCCTCTTGTTCACCCCCAAATGGGGACCCGGCCCTCACCCTAGGTATGTGCCCTGACTGGGAATCAAACCAGTGACCCTTTGGTTTGCAGACTGGCGCTCAATCCACTGAGCCACACTAGCCAGGGCCAATAGTTTAATTGAAGATGAAAATAGAGTAGAAAGACTTGCCTGTTCAAAGGAACAAAAACAGTCAGGAATCTAGGTTGGATGTTGTTTATAATTTTAACAGGTTCAACTTGATCTTGTATCCTTCTAAATCTAGGCTAATAAACCCAAATAACCTGCAGTTAACCTTGTGAATTAACTTTTTTGTGCACTACCTGCTCTCTGATAACAGACACCTAGCATACGTTGTATACAATAATTTTCAGCATTCTCTTACCCTTGGCTAAGATTGTCCTCACCCAATTATTAGTGAGCAAATTAGACACTGCCTTCCAGGGCAGAATGGCTGAATTTTAGTGACATTGTAGGCCACTGAAGTATAAATTATCTAACATTGTCTAATTTCCTATTGTGAAGTAATTATTCTTTTAAATGAACTTGTTAGCATCTTATTTATTGGAGTTGCAATGGTATTAGATTTGGACAATTTACTGGACTTTTCACTATTTATAACCTTTGCTTGTCCCTAAAGAGGAAAGCTGATGTATTGCTACTTGGTGTGTTATAAAGGGTTTGATTACAATTTCTAAATGGAAGACAGATTGCCCCAGACTGACTCCTCTCTGGAGAAATTCCAGGCTTTAGATGAGTACAGATATCACATTTAATAGGATGTGGCTAAGAAGCAGTGGACTTTGTGGTTAATGCAGAGCTCCAGATCAGCAAAA
>PVKM010039247.1:0-13826 GCA_004027735.1 Carollia perspicillata | reverse complement strand
CAGCACAGTGGGTTTTTAAATGAGCAGATCAGGACACGTATCCTCAACGCTGCCCCTCGAACGCGCCGCCTTGGGCAGCCCGACAATGCGCGAGGATCTTCGGAGCCGCTCCAGGTTCCCGTGTCCTTCTCCCGAGCCCCAGGAGCGGCGAACCTGCCAGGGAAGGAAGTTGGGGACAAGCTGGTGCGCCATCTGAGTCTGAATAAGACACAAAAGAAACACCATTTTCATCTGAGCAGTGAAAACCCCGTGGAAACCACGTCGTGCAGACCTCGCCTCTCCTTCGAAGCTGGGTAGCTGCTTCGAGGTACTTGCTCTGGCCCTGTCCCCATGTCGTTCCCATGGCTTCCCCGGTTCACTCACTCAAAACACGTGCTGTCTTCCAGTAACCCGCCAACACGGCCAACCCAAAGGGAAGGAGGGGAGACACGGGCTGTGCCCTCTCTGGGCCTCTGAGAAAACCTGCCGTCGTCCCACTCGTGGATTCACTCCATGCAAGTCTACGAGGAAGGAGCAACTACAGACACCGAGGGGATGGGTGCTGTTCAAGAAGGAGCACCCCATAAGTGTCGCTGCGGCCGAGCTGGAACAGAGTTCGAGTGTAACCCACCTGCCACTGGCTTCGCTGCAAACAAACAAGCCAAGGGCAAGATCCTTGCCAAGGGGATGAATGCACCTGTCGAACATATTAATCGCTCTAAGTGTCGAGACAAATTCCTGAAACAGGTGAAAGAGAATGACCAGAAGCAGAAGGTTTGACAGAAGCGCCAGCCTGCTCCACCCAGAGAAGCACACCTTGGAGAACCAGTGGAAAGAAGCTTATGAACCCTACGTTGGAAAAGGTCACGTGGATCGGCCCATTTATTCAAGAAATCCTGAAGGAGCACGTGCACTGAGCCAGCTGTGGGCCGAAAGCGGGGGCATGACTGTGAGTGCCCAGACCGCTTCCCTCCTCACGAAGGGAAAGGTGCACCTGGCTGGGGGTCTCACAGGTGCTGAGTGCCACAAGGGCGTACAGAGGGGTCTGGGGACCACTCTAACTGCTCGGTGGGGATGAGGGGGTCCAAACAGAGGGGAAGCACAAGATAAGGTCACAATGTCAGACTGCCTGGAGTCCTCGAGGACTTGAGGGAAACCCAGGGCACCTCAAAGAAAGGGGAGGGGAGCATGCTGGGGGCAGCTGGAGAGGCGTCCAGGGGCAAGGGTTTCCGGATCCTTTATCCTGGAGCAGTGGGGGAGCTGCAGTGCTGAGGACGTTTTCACTGGGCTCAGTTAAACTGCTGTTACCAGTCAACTCCCAAAAATACAACTGTCAGTCACCACAGAGCTTTCTCCCTCACTCACAGCGCACCCCGAGGCACCGATCCGCTCCTGGTTGGTAGGCTGCTGTGTGAGGCACCTCCTGCCCTAATGCAACAAACCGCCACGGCATTTCGGAGGCACAGGACAGTGTTTATGACACAGGCGTCTGGAGTCCTGTGGGGCTCAGCTCGAGAGCTCTGCTGATCTCTCCGGGCTCATCCACACGGCATGGGGTGCAGCCTGAAGGCCGGTCCAGGCTGGCCCTGGCTGAACAAGCGTGTGACTTAGTTCACTGCGTGTGTCTCCTCTCCTCCAGCCGACCAGGCAGGAGTATTCCTATGGAGATGGCGGAGAGGCCAACAACTACGCAGAAACATGGAGGATTTCTGAAGACTTTGGCCTGGAACTGGCACACCATCACTGCTGCCTCGTTTTATTGGCAAAAGCAATAGGATATGTATTCAATTTTTAAGGGAGGAGCCCTGAGCTGACATGACGGTGGCACCAATGCAGGGAGGGCCAAGAAGTGGGAGCATTTAATCCACTCCATCCCCCACGTCCCCTCTCCTGAATGTGTCGATTCTGAGATGGAGCCAACCCCCAAGGTTTTGCCATCATCTGAAACTCATCGGTAAAAGGGAAAATAACGGCGGAGGTGGCACACTGCCACTGAAGAGCCTTGAACTACAAGTGGCCCACATCGCTTCCTCTCACATTCCAGTGATGACAGCCAGTTATGTGGCGAAGCCCAGATGCAAGTCCCCGGCCAGATAGCTGCCCTCCAGTCAAGTCTGTGATAGTACGGGAGGGGACAGGGAGCCTTGATGTGACCAGCCAACTCTGCCACAGGAAGTGAGTCACCACTGTGCTGCCCTAAGTCCCCAAGGGAATGAGGATGAGTAGAAACTTCCTGCCTCGTTGCACTGCCCCAGGTGGAAGTGATGGCAATCCCCCTCTGGTGGCCCAAATCGGCCCAACAGATGTTTCACAGGGGCACCAGAGAGCGGCCTGTGGGCCCAGGCATCGCCCCACCAGCGCTGCAGTGAAGCTGGTCTTTGCAGACCCCAGCGCAGCAGATAGAGAGAGAGAGGCACATTTCACTGTCCCAGGCTCCACGTGGCCTTCTGAAGTGGGGCTCACGTGAAGGGATCCACCTCCCCCACTGAAAGTGCCCTCCCCCACGACTGTCACAAATGCATGAGGACACCCAGCCAGCATCAAGCTCAGGGCCTCAGCCACCAGGGCAAGAGGAATCCCGGCCCCCTCCGCCTGCTCCCCTCTGAATGACGGCCCAGCATCCTGTGCCTCTGGAGAGCAGCAGGTCGGCTTGGGAAGCGTCTCCCAGACAGCCGGGACGGGAAGCGAAAGCCGACGACTCCCCTCAGCAGTGAGCAGGGGGGACGCAATTAGAGCAAATTCTGCTTACAGTTCAGATTCAATATTTGGAAGGGATAAATCCTGAAATAAGAGATAGCCTGATTTCTCTCCCAAGCCTGTGAATGGTTCATTAGCTCCTATTTGACATTTGATGGTTGAGTCTGATTGGCTTTATTGTGGAGTTGGACTTCAAGAAGTCCCCAAGACAGAGCAATCAAGTTTCACAATGGTCCCCAACCGCAAAATTAAAAACATAAATGGCAGCTGTGCCTTGGACCTCAATCCCACGCAGGCTGAGGGGGAATTTGTATCTCATCCCCACTTAATGAACCCCAACCCTGCCTGGCGGAGCAGGGCCCCTGACTCAGCAGTTAGGGTTTCCTCCGCAGCTCTGCCTGGGCGCTGCACACAAAGGAGCCCCGGACCGGAGCGTCATAATGACGAGTGTGTCCCTGCCTTGCGTGGGGCCTCTGAGGCACTGGAGGAATGTGAGATGGAGGTCATGCCCCGGATGGGACGCAGACTAACTGTGCAGATGGGTCCTTTGCACCAAAAACAGAAGCGATAAAGATGGCAGATGCTCTGCTCCCGATGAGAGCGTAAGGGCTGCCGGAGTCCCCAAGAAGAGGGGAGTGGGACGGCCCACCGTCAGGGCTGGCTTCCTGGAAGAAAGGGTGTGAGCAGGATGTAGGAGAGGGTAGGGGGAGGCATCCTGGGCTGGAGATATGAGCAAAGGGCTGGGGGAGCCCCAGAGCTCCCCCACTTCCTCACTGGAGGCAGGCAGTGCTACCTGGACTTCCCACCACACAGCCCGGGGCTCCTGATCGGCCATGGCTCTTTGAGGGCCTGGACCATCTCATCCATTTCTGAGCCCTGGCCCCCAACAAATGTTTGTTGGCCAGAGGGAGAAGTGCACCTGGCCCACCGATCCCTGTTATATGCTCTCGGTACATTGTTGCTATCGTTACTGTTGCTAATGTAGTTACAAACCAGCAATTGCATCATTTCTTTGTGAGATCAGGATTCCAGGAACCCAGGAACCTCTGTAGGGTTGTGTTTATGGGGGGAAGTGGAAAAGGCTCACTTTCTCCCTCAGTAGCTCCCTTTAACCCCTAGAAGGGATGCTTTGGGGGGGGGGGGCAAAGGGACACCTAGTGAGGGTCTGCAATGTGTCTAGTACTGTGAGGGGAGCCTTATATCCACTTACTGCTCACAATGGCCAGGCACACAGGCCTTATGATGCCAGCTCAGGAGCTCTGCAAGGCAGGTCAGTGAACCTCTCTGTGCCCCGATGTTCTCTGCAAAAGGAGTTTTCTACAGCCTAGGGGTGTGTGAGGCATCCGCGTGCTGGTACTTGTGCAGCCCTTGGGTCGGGGCCTGACCCACCACCAGCTACCAGCGACCGCTAGCTGGCACTCCTGTGCTCTCCTCTCGTCCTCGCGATCCCCATGGTGCCACCCAGGTGCGTCACTTCCATCTCACAGCCGGGAGCACTGGCACGCAGAGAAGTGAACGATTTGTGTCCAGACGGGTGCTGGAGGGAGTTGGGGGAGTTGAAGAAGGGAGGACACTTTGATCTGGCTGCCAGGGGCTGGACGTCTTCTCGGGTCCCCCATATATTCCCCAGTGTCCAGGCAGCTGCACTGCAACCTGCCTCCCCCTGCGCCCCACCCCGCTCTGTCCACACCGTGAGCTCTGCTCCCACCCTGGCCCCGAACCACCAGGCCTCCTGCTGCAGACACGACCCTGGCCACCACCCAGCCTCGTCACAGCCAAGCACGCGCAGCCTTCCTTCCAGCACCCAACACGCACTCTCACCGCCTCACACTCACATTCACACAGGCTCACGCCGCTGTATCCTACTCAGGCACATATCTGCCCGCGCACACGTGTTCACATGCATGGCCTACACACTCTCATACATGCACATACCCACACACAGATACACGTGGACACAAAAGCATGCCCGTGCACACATGCTCCCATGCACCAACACAGCATTCTCACTCCTGGGTGCACATGCTCACACAGGCGCTATCACACACATGGGGTCTGTCCGGGAAAAGTCCAGCTACTCCTGACACCATGAGAACAGTTTGCGGAACATCATTGTAACCTGGCAGCCAAGGACAGTGGACCCGGCAGCCAAGGACAGTGGATTGCACGCGTGTGAATAGTGACAACGTCACTGTGCCAGTCAGTGGGGGCCATGTGTGAGCGTGTGCACTGGGCGACTGTTGCATTCAAAATGACTGAGCAAGTAAAGCAGGGTGTCGGACTCACTTTCACCGGGGCCACATCAGCCTCGTGGTGGCCTTCAAAGGGCCGAAGGCAATTTTAGGACTGTGTCCATGTAACTATAGCCCTTAACAGTTGAGTGAGAGGTCGGTGCCGCCGGCAGATGGAAACAAGGTACCAGACGGGAAAGAACAAGGTGGGGGGCCGGATTTGGCCCACGGGCCTTGTGTTTGCCGCCTGTGAAGGAAAGCCAGGACTCTGCGTCAGATTTCATGTTGAGGCTGGACATTCCTCCGCGAACTACTCAGATGATCCAGAATACCACAGGTCTGGGCAACTGGTGACTGGCCGCTTTGTCATGACAGTGAGCCCACTCATGCATTACATCACACGGAGTTTTCTGGTGAAACATCAAATCGCCCAGGTGACTCAGCTCCCTGCAGCCCAGATTCAGCACCCTGTGAGCTGGCTTTTCCCAAACCTCAAATCACCTTTGAAAGGGAAGAGATTTCAGACTGTTGATGAGATTCAGGAAAATGTGACAGGGGAGCTGATGGCGACTGGGAGAACTGTGTGAGGTCCTAAGGTGCCTACTTTGAAGGGGACTGGGGCGTCATTGTCCTGTGTACAATGTTTCTTGTGTCTCGTATCTTCTTCAATAAACATCTCTATTTTTTGTAGTAATTGGCTGGATGCTTTCTGGACAGCCCCATACACCATTCGTATTCACACACACTCTCTCACTTGTAGACACAAAGAGCACACATATATACACATGTCCTCATATATGTGCTTATAGGCATGTAGGTGTGTGCTCATATGTTTACACACAAATACAATGTCACACATACACCCAGGCCACACCTGCCTTTGACCACCATGGGAGGAGGGCGGAACTGCCGGCAGGAGCCGGGGTCAGAGGCACACACAGCCTCCTCCCGACCGAGCAGCCCCACACGGGAACACGGTCTCTGGAGGCCCCCGTCTCGTCCGTCCTCCCTCTGGTGCTCCCGCTGCCTCTGCTGCCCGCTGGCTGCCCCCAAGACCCGGTTTCAGCACCAGGCCCTGCCCGGGGCCTGAACTCTTTCCTTCCTCTCCTCCCCATTTCAGCCTGGCTGTTCACCTCAGCATCTTCTCTCTGGAAACCGAGGACTCAGGCATCCGCCAGCAAGTGAGGACTTTCCCCAGTGGCCTCACTCATTGCCCTTCCTAGCAGCTCCGAGGAGCATCGCCAGGTGACTGTCATGGGCACGTTGGTAGGACTCCCTCAGGCATAGGCAAGGGGGTGGAGAGGTTTTCCATTGCCCCTCAAATCAGACAGCATAAATGGTTTTTCAACTTACAACTCTCCAGGGCTACCCCAGAGAGATACAGGTTCATCCTTTTCTGCCTGCAGTGTCACCTGCCTTTCACCAGGGGGCAGCCCTGATTCACTTACTCGTGTTTAAACACAGTACCCAGCCCTCAGCCCAGAAACAGGCTGGAGAGAAGGCAAACAAGCCTGTAGATCAGTACAATGTGGGTAGATTGGGTAAAGGACGCAAAGACAGATGCAATGAGATTCCGTTACTAATATTGGGGCACACATTTGTTTCTGAGTTTCCTGATGGTCAAAGCAAAAATAAAACCAGTCACTGGGTCATCCACTTCTCCAGGGAAAAGCCAAAATCACATTCAGAAGGCTGCTGGGAAATCCACCCCACCTGGGTGTATACAGCTGTCCGTACAGGGTCTCCCACATTGATTCTCCTCCTGTGTTGGGCCCAATTGGATGAGCCTTCTTTAAATTTATCATCCCTCCATTCTAGTCCATTTAAAATGATCGTTCAGAGCTCCAGCTCTGTGGCCAGGTCTCCACTCTCACTGGGTCCACTCCCTCTCCTCCTTTCCACCCCGATCCCATTCCAATCAGATTCTCATGCACTACTTTCCTGAAATTGGTCTTGCCAAAGTCACCAGCAACTCCATGTTGCCAAGCCCAGGGGCAGCTGCCTGCCTTCAGCTTGGCAGAGCTAACCAAGCGAGCAGGTTCGTGCTCCTGAAAACACTTCCTCTGCATCGGTCTCCATCTACGCTCCTCCTCTGCCTGCCTCACGGATTCCTCCCGCTGTGCCTCACCTTCCACTGCGGCGTGCCCTTCGATGCCTCGGTCCTGGGACCTCTCTCCGTCTCCATTCAATCACTCCCTCGACACAGTTTCAGATACTCCCCGATGACCACGGCGCGTGTACCTGTGGCCCGCATTTCTACTCACAGGTCAAACAGGCACTGCAAACTTAACATGTCCAATCTTTCGGTCCCCTCACCGGACATTTCTCGTCTCGCCGTTTGACTCGGAGCAAAGTTAGAGTTGTCCTTGACTCCTTTCTTCACTCACCCTTCTGTCCTAGGAAACGGAGAATGCAGTGAGTCTCGAGAGGCCAACCCTTTCTCACCACCTCTATTCTGATGCCCCGTCCAAGCCACTGGCACTGCTCTGTGGGCAGTGGCTTTGCCTGGTTTGTTGACTGGTGCATCCCTTGTGCCTAGAATTGTTCTTGGCACATAGTAGGCCATAGGTAAATATCTGTTAAGTTATCAAATACCCTAGGGTTTGCTGTGCACAGAAAACACAAAAAGGATTCTGTATCTTCATAAATAAATGATTTCACAAGTATAAAAATAATAATAACCAGCATTTTTGAACACTCACCATGTGCCAGGCCCCTTACATGCGTCAGGAAGATGCTGGATGAGATGAATGAGGCTCAGGGAAGTAGGAAATTATCCAAGGTCAGCCTCTAGTGGTCGGTGGAGCAGGTATTGCAATCAGAGTGATTCATTCAATGTATAAACTATTGGTCGAGCACCAGTTACGTGCCAGGTATTATTTATGGGGAAGCCAAATGACAAATTTCTTACTAGAAATTACTTACTCTAGTAAGTTTCTTACTCTAGTAATTTCCTACTAGAGCTTACATTCTAGGAAGGAGAGAAATGCAAGAAATGAAACATATATATATGACAGGTGTTACGAGAAAACAGGTAAAGAAATGAGTGGGAATGAGGGAAAGCTCTTGGGGGAGGGTGGTCAGGAAAGATGTGCTTGGGGAGGTGGCATCTGAACAGCATGGTCTCTACCTGGATGAAGTGAGGAGGTGAGCCCTGCACAAATATGCAGGTGAAGAGCAAGGAGCCCACGGTAAGTAATCTTGGCAAATGTGGATGACAGTGAGGAAGCTAGTGTGGCGGGAACCCAGAGAGTCGAGGTCATAGATTTTGGAGTTGAGGTTATAGATATGGAGGAATGCCACAGGGACCTTGCAGGCCAGTGGAAGCATTTGGATTTTACCCCGAGTAAAGTGAGAAGCCATTACTAGGTTTGAGCAGAGGAGAGAAGTGATCTAACTCAGATTTCAATAGAATCGCCCTGGCTGATACGTGGAGAAAAGCCTAAAGAGGGTCCACAGTGGACATAGAGAGATCTGCTTGGAGAGCTCTCTTGGCTAAGCCAGTGTGCCCAGTTATTTGGTCTAATACTAGTCTAGATGTTGCTGTAAAGATATCATTTCAGATGTGATTAACATTTTAAATCAGTAGAATTTAAGTCATTAATGTCGGCAGTCTTCGTCCAATCAGCTGAAGGTCTTAAGAACAAAGACTGCCCTGACCGGTGTGGCTCTGTTGACTGGGCGTTGTCCCACAAAGCAGGGAGCTGCGGGTTCAATTCCCAGTCGAGGCACGTGCCCGCGCTGCGGATTCAGTGCCCTCCGGGCACGGGCGGAAGGCAACCAACCGATGTTCTCTCTCACGTCAATGTTTCTCTCCCTCTCTTTCTTCCTCCCTTCTCCTCTCTCTAAAAACAAATAAATAAAATATTTTTAAAAAAGCAGGGGAAAGACTAAGGTTTTGTAAAGAAAAAGATATTCTGACTGCAGCCCAGAAATCCTGCCTGAGTTTCCTGTCTGCTGGCCTCTCGTGCAGTCTCAGACTCCAGATTGCAACACCAACTCTTATCTAGATTTCCAGCCTGCCAGTTCCTTGGAATAAACCAAGATAGACAGACAGACAGACAGAGATCTATAATAGAATAGGACATTTAACTCTCTCCCCTACTGATCTTTTTCTCAGGAGAATCCTGACTTAATACAAGACTGTTGCAATAACCCGTGGGGACAAAGACCAGTGACGATCGATGGCTTGGACTTAGCAGCAGTGGGGATGGCGAGACGTGAGTGGGGTCTAGAAATATTGTGAAGGTAGCACCACTGGAGTTGGCTGGGAATTGAATTTGGCAAGTGAAAGAAAGAGAGGCATCGAGAATGACTCCCACATTTCTGGCCTGAGCAACTGGGTGAATGGTAGTAGCCTCGACTATCGTGGGAGAAGCCGCGGGGCTACGTACACGAGTCCGTAGCTGAGAGAAGGGGTCAGGCTAGGGAGTGAACGGGGCCCCTACCAATGACTTCGAAGTCTTGAGACGGGGTAAGACCGTCATCAGTCTTGATGACTGTAGACAAAGGAAAGTGGTCTGAGGGCTGAGCTCTGGAGCCCCCGGGGCATTCTAGGACCTAGAGGTCAAAACGAAAAAGAAAAACCAACTAAGAAAACTGAGAAGATGGGCCAGTGAGATTGGCAAAAAAAATCTGGAGAGTGTGCATCCCAGACACTAAGTGGAGAAAGTTCTTTACTCCAAGAAAGACGGAGTGGTCGGCTGTGGCAAACACTCCTGGGGAAACGGTCAGTTTGGAGTTGGAGAGAGTCGCAGGCCCCAGGGCATCACAGCGGCAGGCACTTCACACGGAAGCCAGCGCGGAGAAAGGAGCGGCCCAAACACACACACGGGCCAACCGTCACTCACCCCGACTGAAGCTTCCACACAGAGACCAGAGTCACAGTCACTTCCCACGCCCCTAAAGAAGGGAGTGTCCTGAGAAACAGCAGTTTGCAGTGGCTCCGTGGGTGCACAGCGAGGGTTTGCGTCTGTTTTTGATGGATGGTGAGTCATTCAAGAAGCAATTAGAAAGACATGGGTTGAAATATGAATTCGTGTCATGTTAGATAGATAAGAAAATCACACCTGTTCCCAGAAATAGAGTGACACGTGATAAGCCCTGGTGGGAGGAGCTGGAAGGTGAAGAAGAGGAAGAGACCATGGCCACAGGGCCCCCAAACCCTACGAGTTTGTTTCCTGTCCCTTGGCGAGGGCGAGTGGGGACTGAGCCTGCTCTGGTGGAGAGAACAGGGATTTGGGGGCTCAAGAGGCCTCATGACAAACTCAAAAACTGGAGACGGATCATCTTTCCACAGACAAGAACGTAAGATCACAGAGGTGATGCCTCCTGCCCACGGTTATACATTTGGTCTAGACAGATGACATCACATGGTATTTGGGCTGCACAGGACTAAGATCAGAACTGTTCCAGCTGTAGATGTCGAGATGGGGTTTGTCAGGGAGGAGCCCATGGTGACAAAGAGGCAGGACCACCACCACTTACCCCGGGGCCCTGCCAGCCAGGCTTACGCTGGTCATCCATCCTGGGCTCCGCTGGGATGCGATTTTTTTTTTTGCTTGTCTTTGCAATGGCCACTATGAGGCTGTTCGCTGTTTCTTCTACTCACTGATGAAGAAACAGAGTCTCAAAGAAGCTAAGTAACGTATCCGAGAGCACACAGCCGAAAAGTCATTCAAACCCAGGGCTTCTTCCCTCCGAGGCCGAAGTTCCTTTTTCTGCACCACCATAAGCTGAGCAGAGGCAAGAATTCCGAATATAAAACCCACTCACCCCGCTGCCTCTCACAGTCACTGTAAAAAAAAAATGACATAAATGGAGCCACTTTAAAATGGAGCCAGAGCTGCCACCTCAGAGGAGCCACCTCACAGGTCTTCTGCCTCCAACCTTTGGAACGGCACAGGGCCCAATAAACCGTGGACCGGGCCTCCGGCAACACCATGTCCCAAAGAGCTGTTTGCAAAGATAACAAGAAAGCAGATCATTGTGACGACCGGACAGATGGCTACCAGACTGAACGCTACAAACATTGTTTAGGATTTACATCTCTGCGTGGTTATCGGCCCTGACAGCGACAGGCCTTCCTTCCGCTGATGTCATTGTCCCCTTCCCCTCCTCGTAAACGCCTCTGGCCTTCATCTCCTAATCAGAACATTATTTGGGCTACTCTGTGAATCAGCGCTTCCCAAAGAACTAGTCTCGGATCTCCAATAATTGCTCGTTGCCTCCCACTTTGAAAGGCCTTTTACTGTTAGGGTGCATGAGAGCAGACATGGTGCTTGAGCCGGTTGGCCTTCGGTCTCTCAACCGTGAGGTGAAGACGACCGTCACACCCACCCTACGGAATTGAACAGGCGTGTGCCCGTAAAAACAGCACCGCGCCCGGCATGCAGTGCAGGTTCAAGGAATGGGGGCTGTGGTAACTGATGGCGATTTCCAGCTCACAGATGCTAGAGCACGTGAGAGCCCATTAATGTCTTCACACTCTAAGGACTGAAGGCTGAAGTCTGGATTCAAAGCAAGACATAGGAAAAAACACCCAAGGGAAGAAAGGAGACGAGCACCGCAGGCCGGTGGCATGTGCCCGTGGGAGCACGCGATGAGGCTAGTTAGGCCTGTGAGAGGGGAGTCGTTCTGAGGGAGCGCGGTGGGGCGTCGGGCGCAGGTTGGAGAGTGAGCCTCCCCTACCGAGCCAGGCTTTCTGGGTTTCCATTCACTGTTATATGTGGGTGCCTACCATGTGCCCGGATCAGTGACCAGCAGGACTGGGGCCTGGCACGGGTACTGTTTACAGCTGCCTGGGAAGGCAGTGGTGATAACGCCTTGTGGACTTTATCCTCTTGTCCCTGACCCAACCTTCAACCATGGAGGCATGGGCTACGCGGTGCCTGGAAAGCAGCTGTGAGCTTACCAGCCCTGCTACGGCACATGTCGCCTGGGAGAAGAGGGCGAGCTCAGGTGGCCCCGTCGTGCTCCCAGCAGCCTCACGCAGTGGGTCCCATCATTCTGCTCATTTGACAGGAGAGGAAACTAAGGCTCAGTCAGAGTTGATGTGACTTGTGCAAGATGACACAGCTGCAGCAGCCTTTGACCCCGGGTCAATCCGTCTCCAAGGCCAGACTCTTCCCTCCACGCTGGGAGAGGCTATATTGGCTTCTGAAAGGCACGGACAGATGAGATGAGTCAAACATGACCTGAGGCACCAGTGGGAGATGCTGGCAGAGGCAAGTTGAGAGCCTGGGCCCAGACTAATGAGAAGGGTGGTCCTTGAATAGAGCTGGGAAGTGGGGGTGGAAGAGATGTGGGCCTATGGGCACAGAGAGCTCTGTATCTGCCCACCTCGCCTGGGACCAACCTGTCTCCATCTTTTCCCCAGAAAAGAACCATGGACTGACCTGGTCAAAGAAACCCACGTCCCTGCTTTGCCATTGACCTGTGCTGTGACCTGGGGCGTGTCACTCAACTCCCTGTTTGTAAAATGGTCTCCCTGACATTTCACACAGTTGGATATCTGGAAAAGTGGAGGAAATTGGTGTAATCCAAGGCCCTCCCACAAGGCACGCACTTGAGCCCTGGGCTTCCCTGCCTTCGGTCCCTTCTTGTGAATAGACTCTAGGCTTGTCACAAAGCCAGCCAGGTGCCAACCCCACCCCAGCTGGCCAGTTAATGAGTTACCAGGGTGCTGGAGCACGGCTTATAAAAGTCGCTGGCCAGGGAAGCAGGTGGCGGTTGGGTGGACGGCTTTGGTGGGCTACAGTGGGGGCAAGATGGGTGGCAGGACTATGTCAGGGCTTTTGTCTAAAGTGGCTGTGGTCCTCCTGGTGGTCCTGCAGAGCACACAGTCAGTCTACATCCAGGTGAGTCCTTCCGGCCAGCATGGCCTTTGACTAAAGGTTCCCATGGTGGGAGGCTAGATGGAGAGGGGACGCTGGGAACTCATGGGGTATGGAGGGGGTGGGGGACACAGGGCCTAGGATTCAGCCCAATTCCCAGTCACAGCCCAGGGACTAATACACTGGTGGATGTGGGCAGCTGTCATGCCTGTGACTGAGGTGATGGTAACGACATCAATGACAATAAACTGCTGTTACTCGTCATTGCTCTCCTTAAAGACCCCTCCTGGTCAGAGGTCAGAGTGTGGAGTGAGACATGCTGCCTGTCCTCGAGATGCCCAGAAGGGGGAGGGGGGCCCCTGGGTGCTCCCGTAGCACTCCACATGCACTGAGGGATGGGCTCAGGGCAGGCGATGGCCAGAACGCGTGTCCTTGGTGGGGAACTCGAGCTGACGTTGCCCAGTGAGCAGGAGGCAGCCAGGCACAAAGGACGCAGGCTGCTCCAGACAGAGGCCGCAGCATACAAAAAGCCTAGAGAGAAGACAGGGGGGAAGAGAAAGGGGACGGGAGGGCAGGTCTGGGCACAGCAGGGGGTGCCTGTGAGGCTTGAAGGAGTCACAGAAGCAGCACATGTCTGCGGTGAGACAGGATGCCACCGGCCTCCCTGGCATGGCCAGGGACATCTGTTGCTCAGGCGTCTCACACTGCTGGCTGGGCAGGGCCTTCTTGAGAGGGGGTCCTGCAGAGGGATGCAAGAGAGCCTCAACCTTGTAGAGCCTTCCAGACCTGGCCTGGGGCCCGGCCAGCTTGGGGTTGCCATCGTTTTATCATGTCAGTTCAGGGAAAGTCACTCAGTTATGGAGTATGCCAGGCACTGGGGAGGAGGGGACATGATTACCTTCATTTGTCAGATGAGGCTCAGGCTCAGAGTTGGGGAGAGATAGGCACCTGGTTGGGAAGAGCTGGGATTTGAACCGGGGTCCACTGATCTCCAAACCTGTGCCTTGAACCACCGTGTTCCACAGCCTTGCTGTGACCTCAGCTAGCAGTTACTGGGGGCCTGTGGTGCAGGGGTGTGAAGGGT
>PVKM010039246.1:0-13830 GCA_004027735.1 Carollia perspicillata | reverse complement strand
ATCCCTTGCTGGGAACTGGCCTGCAACCCAGGTATGTTCCCTGACTGGGAATTGAACCACAATCCTTTGGTTCGCAGGCCCGTATTCAATCCACTGAGCTACACCAGCCAGGGCTGCCCTTTGATTCTAAATGATGTCTTTGCTTGGTAGAATAATCTTGGTGATAGGCCCCTGCTTTTCTTGATTTTGAATATTTCTTGCCAGTCCCTTGTATCCTGCAAAGTTTTCTTTTGAGAAATCAGCTGACAGTCTTATGGGAACTCCTTTGTAGGTAACTAACTGCTTTTCTCCTGATGCTTTCAGATTCTTTCTTTATCTTCAACTTTTAGCATTTTAATTATGATGTGGCCTGGAGCGGGCCTCTTTGCATCCACTGTCTTGTGGTTCCTGAACTTGCATGTGTACTTCCTTCACCAAAAATTGGGGAAGTTTTCTTTCTTTTTTTTTTCAAAAAGATTTCCAATTTCTTGTTCTTTCTTTTCTCCTTCTGGCACCCCAGTAGTGTGAATGTTGGAACACTTGAAGTTGTCCCAGAGGCTGCTTATACTATTCTCATTTTTTTATTCTTTTTTTTCTTGTTGTTCCAATTGGTTGTTTTTTGCTTCCTTATGTTCCATGTCATTGATTTGATTCTTGGCTTCATCTACTCTATGTTGTTTCCCTGCAAATTGTTCTTTATTTTAATTAGTGTATCCTTTGTTTCTGACTGGATCTTTTTTATGCTGTTGAGATCCTCACTAGGGTCCTTAAGCATCTTATGACCAGTGTTTTGAATTCTGCATCTGACAGATGGCTTATCTCCATTTTGTTCAGCACTTTTTCTAAAATTATGATCTGTTCTTTGCTTTGGGCCATGTTTCTTTGTCTCTTTGTTTTGTCAGCCTCCCTGTGTTTGTTTCTATGTATTAGGTAGAACTGCTATAACTCCCTGTCTTGGTAGTGCGGCCTAATGTAGTAAGTGTCCTGTAGGGTCTAGTGGCACAGCCACCCCTAATACCCAGGTTGTGTACTCAAGAGGTGCCCTTCATATGGGCTGAGTATACCTTTCTCTTACAGCTAAGACTTGGTTGCTGTTGGAAAATCAACGAGAGGGATTTACACAGGCCAGTCAGCTGCAAAGATTGTTTGTGACATCACAAAACTCCATCCTCCTTGGAGGATCAGCTGTGCAGGGCAGAGTGATAGTGCTCTGATGTGGTCTGTAGCTCTCCACTGGGTATGCTGGCCCTAAAGTTTCCTAGGTGGTGCAGGCAAAAGTCAGCCTCCACGTGTGTTTTGCCCAGGGCCACCCTGCCTGAGCTATAAAGCAATGTGAGATGGCTGCTACTTGTGCTGGGCTTCAAGATTCCCGACAAAGCCAAGCTGTGAATCTAGGCTGGCTGCTGCTAGTGCCAGGCCTGGGAGTCACTGAGGCCATCTCTTGCTTGTTTGAGAGGATTTAGAAAGTTCTGAAGCATGAGCCAAGACTGGCCATTCACATGGAAAAGAAGCTTGCGTAGCCCATAAATCTGATGGGGCTAACTCTTTCAGGATCTCCAGGGCAGGGCAAACAGTGTTAGCCAGGTCGATGGAGTTTCAGATATGGCACCAGCTTGCCAGCTCTGGGAGGAGGGTTTAGGAAAGGGACAATGGCCTTTCCTTGCCTTGATGCCAAACACTTCAGTTCCTCCCTCTATGCCACTATGCCTCTAGGGTGCCCTTCAAGCTGCCACCCTAGTGCTGGAGCTCAGAGGCAGTGAGCATGAGTAGGTGAGTTCATGTGTGGGTTCTTTAAGAGGAACTGCTTGGCACTCCAGAAGTTTCTTCCACAGACTCAATGCCCGCTGGTTTTTGCAGCCAGAAGTTATGGGGACTTATTTTCCTAGCACTGGAACTCTAGGTTTGGGGGCCTGGTGTGGAGCTGGGACTCCTCATTTCCAAGATATCCCTTCTAAATTGTTATACACCACATGTGGGTGAGGGACCAGCCCTTTACACATCTGTACCTCTCCTACTAGTCTGGATGGATCTTCCAAATGTGGTTTCTTCAATTCCACAGTTGTCAGACTTCCATTCAACTTGATTTCTGGCTGTTCTGTGTGATGGTTGTTTTATATTTTAGTTGTAATTTTGAAATGGTTGTATGAAGTGGCAAACCATGCCTGCTTATGCCACCATCTTAACCGAAAGTCCTAGTAACACCTTTTTTAAATGGATTTTGGCATTGCTGATAAAAGGGAAAAAACTGCTGGCAAGCAGAGAAGTGAATGGGTTACAGAACAAAAGGACTGAAATCAGACACAAATGATCTCAAATAAGAAGCAAGCTTTCTGGGTCCACATTATAAATAATTTTCATTTGAAACAGTCCAGCATCATTTACTGACCCACAACTGACCACAACTGCAGTGTGAATGGATTCATTTTATTGGTCATTAAGCCCCCAACGAGAAACTTTCTCAATGAGTTATCAAAGCCACGTGGAAATGTGTATCAAGTGCTGCAAATAAGATTAACTAATGATGGCAAACTCAGACTCATGGAGTTGTTTATGGATTTGGCTCAGAGTCAGAAATATTTTCAGACTTTAAACACTGACACTTTGCATCCATTAAATCAGTTTGTGAAGAAAAAAGAGAGTGAAGAAATGAGATATGGAAACTTTGTGTCTTAAGGAAGTGCCAAGCATTTTCCCTTCTAACCAGAGTAATGGCCAAGCGGGAAGGGAAGGAAAAGCATGTGCTGTTGTAGAGGGCTAATTTTTTCCTGAAAATTAACAGGCAATAGACCAACATCTGGGTCCTACGAGAACGTAGCTATAACCAGACCAAGGTCGTTGGCACAGGCAGGTGACCATCCTGCCTGCAGAATCATCTTCCATAGAGGTTTTCCTGCTTCGTTCAGGAAGGTAGTGCTTTCAGGAAAGGTGAGTCCAAGTGTCTGAGCCACCACACTGGGGTCTGGTGCTGTGTCATGGGGAAGCTCCCAAAGTCCTGCCTCCTGACTCCACTCCACTCCAGGGAGCATGGGGAGAATTCACCCTTTGACCACAAGTTGTTATGATCTGAGACAATCACCCTCCAACCATCTGGGACAATTAAGAATGATTACCTCTGAATCAGGGGCAAATCATCCACTAGTTTCCTGCCCAGGGTTTGAGTGGGTGGAACTGCCCGTGAAAAACCCCAGTGTCAGTGGAATAAAAGTGCTCTAAAAATCTTCACTGAAGTGGTTAGTTAGGGTAACTAAGGTAGGGAGGTCTGACCATACCCTACCCTCACAACCCTATGTTTTCACAGGTTTCCCTTTTTTCCTGGTGATGGTCAGGTCTCCTAGAGCCGGTGCTGTGTGTCTTGGCCCACCGGCCTCCCTGGTCCACCCGATCGATCACCCACCATCTGGTCTGCAGTCCTTGGCCACTCCGGAAACTCTGCCTTCCTCTGGGCCTCTGTGGAGAGAATTAAATTTCTGCATTTGTATTACTGAGACACAGGCTGGAACTTTTTGTCTTGTAAATTTTGTATCTGACAGAGTTCCTGAGTTTTTCTGTTCAGTCTACCTCTGTTCCCACTCCCTACCCCCATAGAAACGGACATCTCCTAGGTTTCAGGTAAATTACTGAGTCCAGAGTTGGAATTCCTCCAGGGCATTTTACCCAGAAGCACTGTCAGTCATCAGAATTACCTGCAGGGCTTGTTGGAACACAGAGCTGGGCCCAAGAATGTTTACTTCTAGCAAGTTTCCCGGTGATCCTGCTGTGGCTGGTCCCAGACCACACTTTGAGAACCACTGGCCTACACCATAAATTCTTCCCTTTCTTTCCTCCCTCTCTAGATAGATATGCCTCTCCCTGAAATCTCCACAGCAAGAGAGGAAGAAGTTAGGGTTGCACTGGTTGGTGAAAGAATTACAAGAGAACCGAAATAAACAGAAGAACTCAAATAACCTGTCAGAGTTGCCACTTGATCCCTTTCCCAGAAAAATACAATTTCTTAATTTTTTTCCTCCATGAATTAGCCTTTTATAATATCTATAGCAGAGAATTTTTACCTCAAAAAGGCAGCCTTTTATCTTTAGAACAGCACCTAAACCTAATGCTCCCTTCTGATGAGAACTAAGTATGTTTTCTTTCTTAAATTGAGGTATACATAATTGACATGCAACATCATATTAGTTTCAGGTATACAACATCATGATTCAATATTGGTATACATTACAAAGTGATCACCACCGTAAATCTAGTTAACATCACCACATAGTTATAATTTTTTTATGATGAAAATTTTTAAGATCTACTCTCTTGACAACTTTCAAGCATATAATACGATATTAACTACAGTCACTAAGCTGCATATTATATCCCCAGTTCTAATTTATCTTATATCTGGAAGTTTGTACCTTTTAACCACCTTCGTGTTTCCTTCGTATTCTGGATTCACCTGTTCTTTATCATCAAATTACTGAGGGCCTACTATGTGCAAAGTGGTTTGTATGCATTATGTGAAAGGGTATTCCCCCCAATTTGGCCATATATAGGTTATTAGTTCACTTTTATGTATGAGCAGACTGAGGGTCTTGTGGTTGTCCCAGGCCACAGAGCTAGTCATAGGTAAGTATAGGGATTCAAATCCAGTCCCGATCCCAGAGATCAAGCTGTAATGCCTTAGATTGTGTTGTATTTTCTATGGTATTCTGTAATTTATCGGAGACCCATTGGGGAGCCTCTGAAAAATCTCTAGCTATTGTCAACCCAGAGAGAACAATCATGTAGTTTTTCTTTCTCTGAGGTCCACTGAATGTTAAATATAATGTGTCTGCTCACAGTATTTCTATTATGCCTTCGCTGTCTGTCAGGTTCACCTTCCATCTGTGCCTAAGCACGCCAGCTAGCCACCTACTTAAGAACATATTTCTTTCCGGATGCTCCCTTTCCCGGGCACGGGGCTCGGCCGGCGTCCCCTCTCCTGCCACTGCCCTATGGTGTGTGGGTTTGTGTGTCAGGCAGAGGGCCTGGGTTTTGTGACGCCCTCCACGGCCCTTTTGTTTCCCTCGCCCAGAGAGGACAACAGAACTCTTAGAGAGCCCCCTCGCGCCTGGAGTGTTGGGGATTGGCCCTTCTCCTGTCCCCTCTCTAGCGGAACAAAGAACGTGGCATTATCCTTGTTTGTGGGCCATCAGCTGGATTTACTTCGTGGCAGAGAGGGGTCTGCAGTGCAAGATGGAAAAAAAACCCACCTTGCAACTAAGTCTCCCGGCGCATCCTCCAGACCCCCGCCCTCGAAAGACATATCAGTGGCCCTTTTCCACCCCTCACGCCTCTCGCCGCGCCTTCTCAGCCTTCGGCCTGCTCCTCTTTCCGCGAACGCAGCAGATTCCTGCCACTCCGCCGGAGGGTCCTTAGGTCGCCGCCGCGGGTCCCGGGGCCCTCGCCCGGCACTCGACCCCGTGAGCCAACTACCCGGGCGGCGGGGGGTGGGGAAGCGCGCGTCACCCGGTGAGCTCTCGACCCCGCTGGAACGGGGGAAAAGCCAGAGCCAACAGTGTTCAAATCCGTGCGCACCGCAGCCGGAGGCTGGCGGGGCGCCGCGACCCGGAGGGCGAGGGCGCTAGCCCCAGCGCCCCCGCACCGGTGGCCAGCGCGCCGAGCCCGCGCCGCAGGCGTCCAGGAGGCGTGCGTCTTTCTCCTTATATGGTCAAATGACACGCGGGGTTCGCCGGGGCGGGAGGCTGCGCTCCACTCAGCCGGCGGCGGAGCGGCATCCTGGAGCAGCTGCCGCCGCCCCGGACTTCTGTCCCTCCGCGTCCGGGAGCGCCCGTCCGCTGCGCGGTGAGTACCACCATCCCTGCAGCCGGGAGGGAGACGGGCTCCGCCCGCATAGCGTGGGGACAGGGAAGCCAAGCCGTGGGAGACACCGGGAGAGAGAGGTGACAAGCCTTGGGAAAGACCCCGGGACGGGGCGGTCGAGCGGTTGGGGGAAAATCCGGGGATAGGGGGGCCCAGCAGTGGAGGAGACCCGGGGACAGGGGAGCCGTGCGGTTGGAGGAGATTCGAGAAAAAAGAAGCTGAGCCGGGGTGGGGAGGCTTCGTGGTGGAGGGAGGATACCGTAGGCCCGAGGGACCCCGCCTCACCCTTAGAGGGAGGTCTGCAGTCCGTGTGCAGGCCAGATGGGTCATTGCTGGGTGGCCAGCAGGAGCTGTGCCACCCATGAAAACCGGGCAAAGGCCAGCCAAGGGTCCCAGCGTGGGGAGGTGATTGTTCCCCCACCCCGAAGACCTTGACTTGACTCTGGCCCTCATCTGTCTGTGCGGGGTGTCGGAACCTTTCTCCTTAGCAGAAAGAAGTGGAGCTTGCGGTGTGACCTCATTCATTAACTCGTGCGAAAATTAAAAAATTAACCACTGCATTGAACAAAATGCAGTGGGCTACTTTAAACGAAAAAAAATCTCACCTTAAGTTGCACTTGTGTGATATCTTAGCATACCTGACGTTGCCGGCAGAGATTGTTAAATATGGTTTCCCATTTTAAATGAAGAACAATCATACTTACTTTCACACCCCAACATGGGTTTCCATCCAAGGAGCCCAGCCGAGGCTGAATGAAAGGCACACAGCTGCCTTCCAGTGGCTGCTCTCCCTTGCATTTACCTACGTTGGGACGTGAATCACAGTGTGGGGCTTATAATCAAGGGACTGTTCAAAACACAAGACCAGATCCTTTGGTCCCGTTGGACACCGCGTCTGCTGACCTGGGCTTTGCAGTAATGTGTTAGAGGGAGGAGTTCGCTATCCTGAGGGGAATTTAGACGAAAAACACTTGAGGCAAGTCTTACAGGGACTTCTGGTTGGACAATTAAACGTCCATAAAACCAAACTTAATGAAGAACATTACATTGTGCATTTATATAAAATGTTTTTCACTATGTTTTCCAGATTTAGCTCACCCTGAATATTTAAGGATTATCAATGAAGGTATAGAATTGGGTTTCCACAGTGTTTATTAATCTGTGGTGCTTTAAAATGCTTTCACTCAGCAGCCTGTTGATAAGGGCTAATTGGCTTACTGAGGACCTGGCACTGTTCTAGGCAATCATGTCCACAATCTCATTTAATATGCACAAATATGCCAGAAGGCAGGTGTGACTGACTAGTGGGCGTGTATTCACTGGAGCTAGGCTGCCAGAGTTCATGTCCTGGTCCCTCATCCACAAGCAGTGCAACCATAGCTAAGTCACTGAATCTCTCCATGCCTCAGTTTCCTCAGCTGGACAACAGATATGATAGTGTCTTCCTTGCAGGGTTGTTATCAAGTCTGCACATCATAAGCAGTGTATACATACTTGGTATTGTCCTCATTTTTACAGATAAACTGAAGCACAGAGAGATTGAAGTAACTTTTGCTGAAGGTTTTCCAGCCTTAAATGGTGCTCTTGAGATCTCGCCCCAGGCAGCTTAACTCCAGAGCCTGAGTTCTAACCACTGAACGACTGAGAACCCACCCGAATATTCCACTGCACACTGTGACCCAAGATTGCTTGTTAAGTCACTTCCAGTATTGAAAGAAATCTCACTTGCAAAGTAAAATGCCCATTAGGATATTGAAAAAAACTAGGGTGGGCCTCAGGAGGCTTCGGTTCTAGTCCTGCTGGCACCAAGGGTCGGTTGCCCAGCCTCCGGGACTCAGGCTGACTCGCTTATTTATCAGCAAGTGGGGCTGGAGTAGGAAAGTTTCTCTCTGACTCAGGTGCCATGAGATACAAAGTTCCTTGAGCTTGAGTACACAAAAAGAGATACCGGATACTTCCTGTAGTTTTATTACAAGAATTTTGCAAAGCCCATTTATCATGTGGAATTCCACTGAGAGACCACTTCCTCAAAATGACCACCGTGAACAAAATACATAGGCTCTTCTCAAGTGCCTAAGAGTCTGCTCTTCCAGGAGGCCATGCTGGCTATGTGATATTGAGGTGGTCATGTCAATGGGCTCTGTTGTTTTAAATTATGGATTTAGACTGTAGCCCCTGCAATGGTTAATTGTATGTCAACTTGACTGTCCCATGGGGTGCCCAGACACAAATGTTACTTCTCTGTGTGTCTGTCAGGGTGTTTCTATCACTGATTAGCATTTCAGTCAATAGACTGAATAAAGCAAATTGCCCTTGTCATTGTGGGTGGGCCCATCCAATCAGTTGAAGACCTGAATATAATAACATTAAGACTGAGCAAGAGGGAACTCCACCAGCCTGACTGCCTAGCTGGGTCCTTCCCAGCCTTTGGCCTTGGACTGAAACATCAGTTCTTGAGCCTGCTGGCTTTTGCACTAGAATTTACACCATCGGTGTTCCTGGTTCTCAGGCTTTCAGACTTATATGCATATTTATTCTCCTACTGATTCTGTTCTCAGCCTCACTTTTGTAAGATTCCGTCACATCTTTGCTACTGGTGGTCTTCGTGTTCCTTTTGCTGTAAATGTGGTTGTCCTCTTGGAGATCTAATGAGAGGTCTGGGGCAGCATTTGTTTTCCCCGCCGTTAGTCCGGTTCTCATGGGTGATTCTCATACCTGGCCTGAACTTGGACATCACATGTTATCACACTTGTCCTCAGCCTTTGTAATCCATACCTTTACTGGCCTGATTTTGTCTGTCACTTAAAGATTTCCTTTAGGCTATGGTACCAAGTGAAGCAAGTGATGTCTGTGCCCAGTAAGAGGAGCAGCTGCCCTGTTTCTCTGGATTAATAAAATTCATGTCAGAGAGCATCCTTGAAGTCTGTAAATATTTAGGCTTTTAGTCAGAAGGAAAATAAACTGGTCTATATCTGATGACACATAGCTTTGGAACAGATAAGGCTTAGCCACTCATGCGGAGCAGCAGGACATGTGCAAGTGGTCGTGACAGGATCCTGTAGAGTGTGCCAGTGAAACACCGTGAAGCGGCAGGGGGCAGAATGAGGAGGCCAGTCTTTCATGAAAGTCGGGAGTTGCCAAATGAAAAGGCCAGTTGGGGGTCATAACAGGTGGAAGACCAGGCCGACTGAGTGTAGCATAAACAACAAGCTGCCTTGGGGAGACCGGAGGAGACTGTGAAAGAGTGAACACATAAATAACTTGCTCCCGTGTTCCCAGGAAGGCAGTGGTGGAGCAGTAGGGTGGGTCTCGCCTTCACCCCCCAACACTGAGATGATCTATGAACCTGAGGCAGCCCACCATAATCTAGCCTGCATAATTACGTTAACTGACATGTTTTGTGGTTAAATTACAAGATTGTATCTTAGAGGTGATTTAAATTCCTTGGGATTAGAACTGGACTGGAACTCTTTCAGAAATTGTATGTCTTATCTCAGTCTCCTAGTACCTAAGACAGTACATGGAAAATCATGGTCCCTTCATACATTCTTATTGATGGAATTTAGAACTTTGTAGGACGTCAAAACAAGTATCACTCTTTGTGCATCTATAGACTTAAGGTCATAAATTTGACATTTATTATTTTCCCATTTCTTTTCATTATTCTATGTTCAAAAGTTTATTTGGAAGATAGCAGCTACCTTATTCAAGCATTGTCTCTCATGCAAAGCATTTCTTTATCAGAGACAAACCAAGATTTTTTTTTTGCAAGTTACCGGTTTACATACCAAATTGTAGTACATCCCTGACCCCTGTTCATAGATGTACTCAGTAAAGGTTCATTCAGTTGATCTGTAGATATATTATTATATTGCTGTAGGCATAGTCATTCTTACACTTTACCAATAATGTAAAAATCAATTTCAAGAGAATTCTAGGTACATTGTTATAATTTTAAAGACAGCAACATCTCTGAAACTGGCCCCCCTCTCCCTTTCACCAGAATTTTTATTTAAAAGCTAGACTAATGAAGAATGTTGGAGGTGACAGTCTTTGCCTTCTGGGCACACTATGTCTGCAGAAGGCCCAGGACCCTTCACTGATACCAGGAGCCTCTGTCAGGTGGCCTTGAACCTTCTGAGCAGACGGGCATGGAAGTGTCTCCTCGCTGGCTTTTACTTCTGGACATGACCAGGCCTCATCCTAGACTGTGCGGCTGGCTGTGTGTTCACAAGGATCTAGAGTCCAAACATACAGAGGAAAGTTCTCCCTGTTGTGAAAGCAGCATTTATCTGGAAGAGGGAAAGATACCAGTGACGAAGAGGAAGAATGAACCTGAGGATCCACTACATTAGAAAGTTCAATAGCATCAGATTCCAAAGCACATTACATTGCTTTGCTGTGCAAGTGGATTATTCTCTACAGACATTACTCATTTTTATTATTGGTTTTTGCTTACATGGTTGTCCTCTGGGATATTTGTATTCATTCATTCATCCATCCATTTGTTCACCCATTCTACGAGGATTTATGAAACACCTGACCCTGTGTCTGTCACCATCAGGGCCACAATGATACATAGTGCCCACCTTCACAGCACTTAAGCTCTGGACACAGAGAGTCACACAGTGTCATGAAAGCATTGCATTTTTAAATACATGTCTTAAAAGGGCCCACATGCAACAGACTGATTTTAGGTCTCTCTAAAAAGCTCTGATTCATCGTTGATAAGCAGTGGAATTTCCTAGCTGGGTCCCTGGTGGCATTTAAAGATGGCCATGACTTTGTCAGGACTGACTTCCTGAAGCATCTCATATTGGGGGAAGGGTTTGGGAATACTCACAGGTTTCTCTTTAGGAATTGACTGTTAGAGGAGTCTTCTAAGTCACAGCTGATAGAGAAAAACACTTGGGTTTGGAAGGGGAGGAGGGAAGTGGCATCTTTGGGGTTAGACCAAAGTAGATAGTTAAAGAAAAAGAGCATTGGAAAGGAGGCTTAACTGAGTCTTTTTTTTGTCAATCTGGCCAAGTTGGATCAAGGTAGCCGAAACAGGTCTCCTGGGCCGGAAGGATGGGGGAAGCTCCTGAAATCCACCGTGCTGGAGCCTCCTTCTATGAGTCTCAGGAAATCTTTCCAATCAAAACAAATGGACAGCATCCTGGCTCTCAATGTCCTTGCCTCTCTTCCTCCATCTCCTCACCACCTCTCTCTACCTCCTTTATTGTCTTTTTATGTTCCCTCTCCCTTCTTCTTCATGTTTCTCTTCTCTCTTCCTAGCTCTGACACTTGCCCTCTCAAACTTTGTTTTACAGTTTTCAAATCTGAGGAAAAAAAATCACCCACATTTAGAAGCTGTAGACTTTTAAACAGTACTTATATCTCAGGAGGTGGGCCCGGTGCATCTTTGCCCCTTTGTTCTCCGAACCGTTATTCTTGCATCTGACTGAACACGGAGCTGACAGAGACTGGGATCAGAGAGCTCTCCAGGCCATGGGGCTGCCAGCCCATGTGAAGTTAGTTTGGCCTGGAGCCAAACCTGTTCCCTAAGGTCCAGCTTTTTCAAAGATGCTGCTGGTTCAGAGCCCAGGGGGGAAAGACATCAGAGAATGATTGAACCCTCATAAAGGATGAGAACTCCAGGACACAGTAATTTGGACTTAATTCGATGAACTAACAAGTCAGCAGTCACAACCTTTGTTTGGGTGGCTTCTTGCACGCTGTTGCTTATTCATGCCAGCATTTCTGTGTCCTGGATAATGGCCAGGAATGATAGACATGTAACCTGTCAGGAGGGAGGCCGAGATTCAGAGAGGTCAGTGATTATACCCACTAGGTTATTACAGGCCTTTCAGAACCAAGATGTTTGATTTTTATCTGAAGAAACGATTCAGAAGTGGACTCTGACATGCTGAAAACATTTTAAAAGAGTCATTGCCCCTCAGTCTTTTCCCCAACCCTACATAGCAATGCCGGGCTTCCACACAGTGAACTCGCAGTGGGACCTTCCTGTGTCCCCTTCACACTACTACAGGCTTTCAGGAGCTAACATGCTAAGCCCTGTCGCCCATGGGCACATCTGTATTTGTGGCCAAGGCCACAGACTCTCCTTTTCTTGGCCTTTGACTATCTTCTCAGCTTCATCATTTCTATTTTTAACTAACCCACTCACTCTCATCTTCTTGGGGTGTCTACTCATCCTTCCCTGTGTCTTATCTCCATGCCTTTGCTCACTCTGTCTCCTGGCCTGCAGTATCAGCTGGCTAACGTTTTCCAACACAGGGACTGTCTCCTGCTGGAAGCCTGCCCTGCTTTCCCAGGTGGGGTGGCTGGGGGCTCCTCCTCTGTGTGCCCTTAGTGCCCTGCACGTCTCTCCATCGCTGTCCGGAGCGGGGAGACCTATAGTCTGAATCGTATCTGCTTTCTTCACCAGACTACAAATTTCTTCAGTGAGGGCCTGTGTCTTATTCATCTTTGTACCTCCAGCACTTTGAATAACTTCTGACACCCAGTTCCAACTCAACTGATGCTTCTTGAATGAATGAGCACTCCGGTTTTTTTATGGGATTTAAAAATGTAAGGTTACCCTGGCCAGGTAGCTCAGTTGGTTAAGAGTGTCGTCCCAATACACCAAGGTTGCATGTTTGATCCCCCATCAGGGCATATACAGGAAGCAACCAATAAATCATAAATAAGCTGAACAACAAATCAATGTTTTTCTCTCTTTCTCTCTCCTCTCCCTCCTCTCTCTTCTCTCTCTCTCTCAAATCAATGAATATAATTTTAAAATATTTTTAAATGGAAAGTTACAGGGGGCTTCTAATGTAGGGCTATAGATAAATTTTTTTATTAACAAGAAGCTTAAGATTGATAGTGTAACTGTAAATATGCAAAATATTTTATTTGGTAGCATTTGATTAAGGGGGAACTGGTTTTAATCACTTTTGTGACAAAAGGGAAGCCCTTAGTTTTCTCATTAGCTTATGGGCTACTTACTTTTGACTCTTAGAGTTTGTGCATCGTAGAATTGTCTGGAAATCTGTAAGAGGACCTTCTCAGATAAAGTGTATCCTGCCCTGTTCCTAATTAATGATGGGTGCTCACCTTGGTTGGTTTAAGCAGAAGTGTTCTTCTAATCACTGAAATTGTAGTAACTTCTTAGAGAAGATAGTGAGCCAGGAGGGAGAGAGATCCACCATTGTCAGGAAAAAATCTACAGACAGGGGGACCTGAACCACTGGGCCAGGGGCCTCGTCCCAGTTGGACTTTCTGAGCAGGCTGCAGCCTCACTATTCCTGCGGGGAGCAGGTATGGAGCCCCCTCCCTTGTGCCCAGAGTTGGCTCCCTTCAGTTATTTCTGTCCTGGTCCGGTGCAGTTGGAGGAGGTAAGCAAATAGACACCGGGTATATAAACATCATGGCCGTTGCCTTGGAGAAGGTTCACCCCTTTCACTGGCTTCAGAACAGAAACACGGTACTCTAGACAGACTAGTGGTATTTCCTTTTCCAAGCAGGGCCTGTGCTTGTCCAAACCCACATGGAACCACCTTACAATTTAGATCGGGAGTTAGTCATGTGAAAACTCATGTGAATCCTCTTTTTTCAATATTATTCCTGGGCTCCAGTTTTTCCATCCATAAAGTGAGGTGGTTGTCATAGAAAATCCTGGGAGTTGTTTCCAGGTTTTAAAATCCCACAATTTATCATTCTTTCTCCTTTCATTGTTTTTATTTCAGATTCTCAAGTCATTATGCTTATGTATGTGTGAACAGAATGGGCCATAGACCTCTGGTTTCACAGATAAATGGCAGCCTTTATTGGGGAAAATATATATGTTGGAAAGATACTGTTGAATTGCAATGAAATAAATGTCCAACGGGGTCTCCCCATGCAGGTTCATATCCTGCTCACAGTGCCAAAGAAAGAAAGAGAGAGAGAGGAGAGAGAGAGAGAGGAGAGAGAGAGAGAGAGTGAGGAGAGAGAGAGAGAGAGAGAGAGAGAGAGAGAGAG